>JAULKK010293887.1:0-13103 GCA_032355705.1 Rubia peregrina
AATGTCATGGGGATGGGGGGTGACTCTTGCTTTAGAACAGAGGGACTAGATGATACCGCATAAACCGTATAACCCTGTCTTATCATATTATTCCCTTAAAGTGTTCACGGTCTTATCACCAAAATTACATCGCAGTTACTTCTTTATTGCGTATACATAGGAGAGTCTATGTTTGTGGACTTATGTGTTAACAGTAACAAGGTATATTCTTGATGCCACAAAGTGATACCATCCATTCATTTCTGGAGTCAGAGCATTCTTTGGAATCTTACTCCAGCCAGGTTTGGCCAACTCATTTATGTCTGTTCCGTCCCTCGTTACTGTCTCGACAATCTCCCTACCAACTGGATTGCCTAAAATATAGTAGGAATTTTCCACGGGAGTATGGAGTGCAACGAACTCCTCCTAATACCTTGGACCATTAGGCAACCCGAAAAACTCATTTATAGCTTCAGCTGTAGAGGAACAAGTTTTCCACTATAGTACACCTCTTTCAATGTCGGTCCACACTTCAAGTTTGCGTAGAACTCACTGACGATGCTGGGGTTGAAAGAAAATGGAGTCTCGTAAAAAATTTCTACCCAAGACTCTGGATTGTTTGTAAGAATGGAGATGACGCCTCTATTCCTCTTTTAAGGTGATGCTAGCACCCTTTGTATGCTTCATCTACGGACCAAGCCACCTTGGAAACAAAGCTACCATCCGGATACTTTCGCGCATAAACATTTGGTTACAAAGGAGAGGATGCATGGCGTGTCCTTTTTAAATTGGATATAGGGGCCATTTCTTTAAAAAAAACAGATTAAAGCATTTATCAAACACCTGGGTGCGACCTTAATAATTAATCATATTAAATAATTTATGCATGGATATGGGACTACAAAGGAAATTTAAACATAAGTTTTAACAGGTTGATGTGAATTACCTTATTCTATAGGCTCTATTTTATAGAATTATCGGTACTCCGTCGATGTTCGTTGAGAGGGAGAGATGGTTGTAACTTTTGAATTTTGATGATTTGATGGTTTGAACTTGAAAATGTTATTATTTGTAGTAATCATATTTACATTGGTAAATTCCAAATAATACTGGTGTATGAACTACAATATGAGAAAATAATATTTCCAAAGTAACTAACACCGGTATATGTCCTGGTGCAAATTATCTAAATACCGGTGTAAATTAACAAAAGAGGCAGCTTCATGCAGCTGCTTCAAATGTCAATGATAATTTTTTTGTAGACCCGAGAGCAAGGTAACAAAAAAAATTCTAAGTACCTAGCACCGGTAATTATATCGGTGCATAATGAAATAATACCAATGTAAGTCGATAAAAAATAGCTACTTTAAATGTCAATTACATTTTTTCCCAACAACCCGAGAGAAAAGTATTTATTTTTTTCTAAGTACCTAGCAACAGTATACAAACCGGTGCATATATTGTGTATACCAGTGTAAAATGTTACAATACGTAGCTGCTTGCAGCTGATTTAAATGGCTAATAGATTATTTTTTCTAACCCGAGAGCAATGTCAAAAAAAATTATATGTATGTAGCACCGGTATTCTTGACCGGTGCCATTATATAAAATACTAGTGTCTATGTAGAAAACAGAGCACATCCCCTATTTTTTACACCTGGTTCTCTCCATTATACCCGTGCAAATGTAACTTATTATGAATAATGATTATTTTTTTAAACATCTCATCATTTCTAGTGATACCGAGGGGTGAGTATTAAAAAAATAGGGAGAGTATTACAAAACACTTCAAAAAATTAGGGGGTGAGTTTTACAAAAAAAAATCAATGGAAGGAATCCAAATACAAGGGTATAACTATCTATCTTTTACTCTTCAACACAGTGTCCCCGCCCACGTTTCCACCACTCTCGTCAATCCACAACCCATCATCTCAGAACATCATCCCACCATAGGTCCACCGCATTTGTTAAACCAGGAATTACTGACTGAAACTCAAGGCTATCAATTTTGACTTGGTAGTCAATTTCATCTCCAGAGCAAAAAAAAATACCATGAAACACTGCATGGAACTTCTCATTGGAAGGTTCCTTGATGTTAAAAAACCTGTTGCGCCTGAGCAGCTAAGATGAACTTGTCATCTTTGTACCCTACACGATTCAAGTCCACCAGTGTGAAGCCCATTGGCTTTTCAACCACAGCACCGGAACCATGTTCCACCCAACGATACTTGAATACAACAAATATGAACCCTACATAATCCAACTCCCAAATTTCCTCAATCACCCCGTAAAAAGGCATCACATCAACTACAAGATGTTTGTCTCTCCAGCTAGCCTGCCACATAGATTCAGAATCAATGTAAAGACCAATGTTCAACGTTGTGATCTTCTCATCCTTCTCCAATAACGATAAATTGTATCCTTTAATGTCATAACCTTGGTATAGTCTGACAGTGCAATTCAGTCTTCTTGCATATGCCGGTAGCTTGTTGGGCATCACTTCCACATTGCACCATTTGTAAAATTAATCGATGAAGCTTGAAGAATGCCTTACCTGTATTTTTTTCAAAGGCCAGTCTGGATGAATATCTTCCAACATGGAAACATGCTATTGAACATATATTGTGTTTCACTACAATTACGTGAAACATACAGGTGAACAATCATCAACTTAGCATTCGAGGGTGTATGAAGCGTACCCTTCAACTGTGGGGTTCATTACGCTTGCTGCAGTGTGTTCCACCGGGGACACCAGCCGCTCTTTTTCCAACCAAGTTTGAAGTACAATACTCGATGATCTACTGAATGACTTACCTCTGAACAATTGATGCATTAGGATGGATTATATTATGCACATATTCCTTGTAAATAGCCATGTGACCGTCGAACGGGTACATCTAATGCATCTCAATTGGCCTGCAAATACATATCTCCCTAACAAAGTGTATCACGAGGTGGACCGTGATATCAAAGAATGATGGGGAATAGAACTTCTCCATATTACATAAAACTAAAACAACCTCCCGCTTCAATTTATCCAGCTATTGCTTGTATATATTCTTCCTACATATCGAGTTGAAGAAGAAACACAAACATATAATTGTAAATCTAATTTCCTCTTCCAAATAGCCTCATATCACAATCGGAAACATTTGTTGCATAAGCACATGACAATCATGCGATTTCAATGCATTAGGACGTAAATCATTATTTACAAAGCGACTAACATTATAAGAGTAGCCAGAAAGTACTTTTATGCCTAATAAACTCTCACAAACATTCTTCTCAATGTGCATAAAATCCAAACAATGTCGAAACTAAAGATTCTCCCAGTACGACAAATCAAAGAAAATTGATCATTTCTTCCACGGATACTCTACGACCACGCCAACCTTTGATAACTTGTTACGAAGAACGACATTCAATTCTTCACCTTTCTGTGAATAACCATATCAATCAATGGTTTAGGTTCCTTTCTCCTTTCCTTCCAATCGATGAATGCCACCGTGTTATCACGCAACTTGTGCTTCAACGGGAGGAATTTTAGGTGACCCAGATATATTGTCTTTAGACCATTTGTCAACGGATAGTATTTGGTCCCATCCTCATAAATAGCACAAGCCTTTTGGCCCATGACTATATCATTTATGGTACCAAAAAACATTGCCTTCAAAGGTAAACTCTTTATTTACAAAACCATCAAACATTAAAGCACCTCCAAAGCATAGCACTTTCAAATATTCTGTCAAAGGGGCATTTCCAGCCTGTTTGGGCTATGAAATCATAATAGACATCAAGACATATATCCTCTCCAGTCACAGGTATGGGGGGATATTGTAAATGGAAAACATTACAGGCCATGAACTATGATTCGAGGACATATTACTGAAAACGTTCATACTATTGGTACACAAAGCCATTCTCAAATTTATAGGTTCGCAAGTAAACTTAAGATACATATTATCATAATTCTTCCACTGGTCTGCATCAGCCGGATGACGAATCATCTCATCATCTTTACAACCTCCCCTATCCACGTACCTTTGAATCCTTAGCATTCTTAAACAACCTTTTCCGTCTCGGAATAATCCAAATGTACCACATACATTTTCCCGGTACCCGCCCCCTCACTAACACAATCTCTCCACCGACAGCCACATTTCTCCTTTTCTTGTAACGGGAAACATTACATATGGGAGAAGCAATATTATATTTTAACTCTCCCCTATATAAGACACAATCGTTTGGACAAGCATGTATCTTTTCATACTCCATTCCCATCATAAACAAAATTCTATTATCCTGATAAAGGTTGTCCGGTATACCATTACCGGCCAGAAGTTTCTCAGTCAGAAATTTAAGCAATTTAATCACACTAGTATCGCTCCATGAACTAACACCTTTCAATTTAAACAACTCCATCAAACATGACATGACTCTGTCTTTCTTCTTACAACCTAGATACAATGGCATATCATTCTCACCTAGAAAGTTTGCCAAAACCTTAGGCTTCCCCCTGAATTTATCAACTACCTCCTTGCACATGTCATCCAATTTTGCATCTCCGAAACACTCTCCTTCACTACTAACTACTACCTCCGGGGGTGATTTCCCATGTGAAATGTCCACACAACATAATGTTTTGCAAACCCCCTGCTATACAAATGGACTCTCACCCTTTCCATATCATCAGTGCGATTTTGATTTCTACATTAATGACAAGGACACAATATTTGCTTCTCATGACTAAAAGTATTCTCCAAAAACTCATCCACAAAACTAGAATATTCTTCGCTCACTTTACTAACATTGGAATACACATGTTTACACCTCTCGATGGCACAATACAACTCTACACATAAATAAATATGCAAAAATAAAATTTCCACTCAATTAATTACAATAAAATTTCATTACCACATAGGGATCATTAAAGATAATTAATGCACCATATACACCATTCCACATTACAATTACAAAATTCATAACACACCCACAATATGATAATAAATAATCGTAGCATTAACTACGTCAACCTTGAAAACAAATTACAAACTAACATCATTAATATTAATGCTTCTCCAATCACCTTACCATGATCAAATACACAAGATGCATATGTCTACATACCAAAACCAACAATAACCATCAATATCATATGTCTACATAAACCATCAATAATATACATCCACGTGTTCAAAACAATGGTACCTGTAAGGTTCTTCATCGGAAATCATTCAATGCTTTCATCCACACTCAAAAAGCCATTAAATAACCTCTTCTTCCACATTTCCCCATTTTTACCCTCCAAAAAAAGAGGGTAGGTAAGCACTAAATGTATACACAAGTAATTTCATAAAATATAGGTGCAAATATAAGTCCATGAAAATTTTAGTTATGCATAAGTACCGGTGCATATTTTTTTCCCGGCATTTCCAGCATTTTTCTTGTCACATTCACCGGTGCTAATAAATACTGGTGTAGGATTTATATTTTTGGTGCCAAGTCCGTACAAAATTTTCAAAAAATATGCACCGGTATAAATTTAACCAGGGTAATTAATCCCAATAGCACCGTTGCCTTACACTGGAAACTATTGTACCAGTGTGAATCTTCGTAATTGAACAAAATTTTGTTGTTTCATACACCGGTACCAAAAATTTGGTGCGTAAATTATTAAATACATTGATATTCTAAGATACATCTGGCATACCGGTGCAATTGTGAATATTAACACCAGTCTCCACTCCTACAGTTTTATTACCGGTACAAATGACCTTGTTTTCCAGTAGTGATATTTTAATTTTAATGACCCCGGTTCCCCAAACGCTGAAGTAAAAGCCCAATTATTTACCTCAGTTTTATAATTACCATAGTAAAACATGTTTTTACTGTATTTTTCAGGAAATAACTGTATGAAAGGAAATTTTAACATCGGTTTTCATAATTTTTTCTAAAACCGAGGTAAAGAGGATCAAGAAAAATATACATTTTCCTATATTGTCATATTCGAAATATTTCCAATTATTTAAACTTTTAGTCACATATATAACTACATAACATCCATCTATTTCCATATTTAAAAATTATTCTTTGAATATTTTCTCTACTCAAATAGTAGTTAAATATTCAAAATGAGGTAAAACAATTAAAGAAAAATAGTCTCTCATTTTATATGTTCTTGATTAAACCAGATATGGCAAATGTAACAATGTCGGTTATATTTCACCATTAACTAGACAATGTGTTTATTTTATTAAATCTTGAACATTTTTAAAATTCATCTGCATGTAAAAAAATTACATACTTTCCTTTATGGGAAAAAATTCAAGAATTTTTCATTCATTCTTTAAATGTTCACACTCTTGATCAATCAATTCTTTCCACACATTTCAATTTCTCAAAAATATAAAATCCAAATATAGTTTTCCAAACATAAAAGGACAAAGAAAGAAAGTTGTTTAAATTGGGGGATGTAGACAAAAAAATGATAATTTATATTTTGCAATTATTTTGGTATATTATATTGATCTATTATTTCTATCAAATAGTCGTATTTTAAAGAGATAGAATCAAACATATTTTAAAAATAGTGACATACAATTATTTTTACTCAACTTTTATTATTATCATTATTGTTGTTGTTATTCTATACCGTGGATAGGTATTAAAGGGTACAGGGACATCTAACTGGATAAATATGGATGTAATGGATATGACATTCTCACTTTTCTTACTTTTGTTGTCATGCATATGTGTACCAACTTGTATTTTTGTGTATTGATAAGCCATATATAAAAATAGATTACCATCTGAAAAGTATTCATTTTGTACTCTTTCTAAATGAGTATATACCGACCTTTCAGTTGGTGGTACCATAACAAAACACCCCCAATGATCCACTCTCTATTTCTAGGTAAGGTTTTAGTTATTCTATATATGAATACTTTTAATACTAAGAAAATACACATCTCTATCACTAGGAAATCTCTACACAACATCAACCGTTGGCACCACATGGTATAAAGCTTCCCAATATCAGCTACAGTTACCCCACAGAGGTGATAAAACCTAGAAAACAACACGGGAAAAAAACTTTTTCTTGGCCTTACAGCGCACATCTTCATAAAACCCACAAGTATGGGCACCATCCGAAGATGTAGCAAGATAAGTGCAACACCATAATCATCTTACATACCCGCAATGTAATCCAGATCGAGCAAGGTCAAACCATACATCAAATGCTATCCATACAAACTAACAAACCTAGATAGAGGGACTTGCACCTTATCACCAGCACTAGGTATCTTAACGTCACAATTATTCAGATTTGAGTGATGCTCTCTCAAGGCTACTACGTCATTGAAGTTAATTACTCTATTACTACCCATATACTTATTCACCATACTTTTGAAGTACATTTAATCTTACAAAGAGAATTTCTTATACGATCGTGAAACACATTGCTTTACTCAACACCTATAAATGATTATTTCCCCTACCGATCATTTTATAATCCAAAATTCACCAACATATTGGGAAACTTCTAAACAACACCCCCAACGTTATGGGAAAAAATGTCCTTCTCAACGCATTTGTTTACCCACGAAATCATCTTTTGCTACATAATAACTGCTTGCCATATGATAAGTTTTATGCATTTTATCCCCGAGCTTCGTTTATGCATTCTCTTCTCAATCCAATAAAAAAAATTCTCGCTTTACCGAACATTAATTTGTGGCGGGGGGGGGGAATTATGGTATATACCCACTCAAGCAAAGTTTTGCCTTACGATAGCAACCTCGGAGGGACAAATAATTTTTCTAAGCATGCAGAGCACCTCACTCTGGACAAAAAAAATGAACCACTCACCACGAACACCTTCCACAAAACCACAATTTAGAAAAGAGGAGGGAAAACATGTAAGCCAGGTCCGCACAATCTAACATCTTTGAATAAAGACACAAGACAACAAATCAAGTAAGGGATTTCAAAACAAGCAATAGCAAAAAAAAATCCTATATTAGTCCTTAGAGCTTTCTCTTGGGGAACACCCCAGGATCTCTTCCAGGTACTCGGAGATGTTGGCCTGTTGTGGTGGTTCTGGGCACTATATTTAACCAGGAGGGCCACTCGCATCACCTAATGTTATGACACTTCTTCAAGGACTATATTCATGAGACGCATTTTACCACACAACTTAGGAAAATGGTTGCTCAATGAATTAAGCTACAAATTCTTGATACCCAATACTTGTGCGATAATCGAGCAAATAAAGAGTTATATCCATGAAAAAACCTACCATTAAACAAATAATAGTTTAAATTAAATTATATCTGCATATTTTCCTAAGGCCAACCAAAAAATGAATTCAAAAATAAATTTACCTTTTATACTATGACAATGCAATATTACATCACCAAAATCAAATATTATGTCATTGGTTTGTATAAATCATGCCATTCATATTAAAAGAGCAAAAATCCAAAAATATAAGAGAAATTGAATATATACCTTTCATACTCTCTCGATCTCAAATTTGTGTTGAGACATCACTTGGCTTCCATTTTAGGGAATCAGATTTGAAAGTCAAAATTAGCTTTCCCCTTACAATAAATTTGAAGGTCTTTTTCAAGAAAATGGTTAAAATTGTCAACTTATATTAAAATCTACGTTTACAGTTGTCATGGACTGATATTGGTCACGTGCCAGATACGATATCAATTAATTAAAAATGATATGCCGACGTCGGCAATAAATTTCCTTCAAACCATAAAAAAATAGTCGAGTAATGGTCGATGTCGGTGCCCTCTCAGTCCAATAGAGACTGAAACGAGACCCTTCTAATGTCAGTACGTACTTTAAATTGACTTACCCAAGTTCCCCAAAAACTGAGTTAAAAGCCCAACTATTTACCTCGGTTTTTAAATAGTCAAGGTGAAACATATTTTTTAGTGTATATTCTGGGAAAAAATGAGTTAAAAGAACTTTTTACCTCAGTTTTTGATCATTTTCCCATAAAACCGAGGTAAAGAAGATGAAGTACATTATGTGTTTTGTTCTAGTGTTATATTCAAAATATTTTTCCATTTACTTAAACCTCTAGTCATTTATAAAAAGAGATCTCATCCATCTATTCCAATATTTAAAACATATTATTCGATGATTTTCTCTACTCTAATAGTACTTGAATATTCAAAATGAGATAATCAAATTAAAGCTGGCCTTTTGCCCAATAGCTCTTTGTTAAATTGCAAGGAATTTTATTATGTTTTCCAAAGTTTTTTGGGTACCTTTTAGGAATTGAACCATGACATCTGCAAAGCATAGTTGGGTGAGGGGAATTGTAACTCAAGCTTCCTAATGAGAAGCTCAGATAGGATGTTAGAAGAAAGGAGATAAACGATCAATCACCTTTCTTAAGCCTCATTCAAGGTTTAAAGAAAATGTGGTTAATACCATTAATTAATGCTGAAAACCAAGCCCCATTTATATTTTTCATTAAGAGTTTGGCCTAGTGTTAGTAAAATCCAAGTATAAGGAGAAGTGTATTCAAAATGTTCGAAGACACTCTGTCAATGCATCATATAGAGTTTCAGGATTGTTCAGACTTTCAGCTCTTTTGTCTAACAATCTAATGGCTTCTTTCATGATCAATATGTTGTCGGTTATGTCCATATTTGATGGAAAGATAAAGTACTATTTTTATATTATCGAGCAAAATTTTAGCCATTAATTTATTTCCAAAGTTCAAAAGGCTTAATGGTCTAAATGGGTGGTCCGAAACAAACATGACATTAGTATAATTATATGAAAATTATTCAGACGTACCCTCAAGAATAAGGTTTCCATGAAAATAGAAAAAATTAGATTGTGTGGCACACCTTTTGCCTGATCATTAATAACATCAACATTACAATAAATACATAATTTCAAGTTAGGCCTAACATTTAGTTTCTTAGTTGTGATTAGATTGCTACTAAAATGTTGATTAATTGTCCCAAACTCATAACTAATGGATTTTTAATTATAAAGACTTTAGTTCAAGTTTTTCCAAGAAATGGCTGGTTCAAAAAAATGAGGAATAGAAAGATAAAGGAACATAACTCTAAGTCTCAAAAATAGCCAAAAGCAGAGAGTAACATAAAGGATGATGAGGTTTCTCCAAGATCTTCATTTGGGGATAATGTGGTTAATGACGAAGATCAAATATATTACGAGATATACACAAAAATTGAAGACGCATTCAAGGGTGTATTGAAAAGGCTGAAGAGCTTAAACTAGAATTCTCTGACTGCTGAAAAAGCCTTACTTGGCGGGGGACATGTCATTGGAGATGAAGATATGGTTACTAATACTGTGAGGAGCTCAATTGCTTACATCGAGAACTGTACAATGATTAATGGGGACTATGTTCCGGATGATGTCCCCTTTTGTGAAAACATATTTGATCTTGTAAGTGTTTGGATGGAAACTCTAGAAAAAGTGGCCACAAATTTGTATCATGATGATAGTGACTTAATGCGCCGTATATTGTCCTGCAAGTTAATAGACGGTACTAATGATACTGACTTTGATATATTATTTAGGAATAACATTGATGAAATTGTTGAATACCTTGGTCTTACTGGAAGATTACCTACTGATGGGTAGCACAAGGAGGAAAGGAAAAAACTTTCGAAAGTTAATGGGTATGAGAACAACTTGAAGTCTATCATGGAAGTTGAATGGCTCCATAAATATGGTAGCATTCGGGAATGGTTTGATAACAACCCAGATGAGGAAGATGAGAAGGTGAATAAGTTGAAAAGTTTAGTGAAATATTTTCAAGTACAAGTAAAAGAGAAACAGGAGTGGGCTGAGAAGAAAGAAAGGGAGGTGGAGGAAAAACACATACATTACTCCCTTTTACTTAGTAAGTTAATGCTGGATACCTCGGTAATTGGTGAGCTGAGAAAGGAGAAGAAAGATATTGAAACAGCTGAGATAAACAAAATACTGGAGATGGATTTGGGGATAAAGAGAGATATTGGTCACAATTTCTTCTTGCTTACCAAGAAAAATGAAGTAAAGAATGATAATTCCGAACTTTCTGCAGATCTCTCGGTTTGGAAACAAGATAAAGCTGACATTAGGAAGAATCTTAAGCAAGCCATCTAGAAAGAAAAGAAATATGTTAAAATCATAAAACTAATGACTCGGAGATCATTAAGCTTCAACACAAAATTGATGAGGAGAAGCTGGAAAACATTAAGTTTAATCGGTGGTTGAATGATGCCAAGGAATCTTAGAAAAAATCCAGGCACATGAATCACTAATTATATATATATATATATATTTTTTCTTGTATCTCGTGTTCATACATTTGTTCAAATATCTGTATTGTTTCACATTAATGTTTATTCTGATATTAGAAATACAGTCACAATTAAACCGATTCATGTATTTTGTAATTGATTATTGTGTAATTCAAAATGAATTTTTGTATAGTTGAGTGTGAAAAAAAAAGGAAGTAAAGGAGAAGGCGATCCAGCTATGCTCGGAAGAGAAAATGCTACAATACTAAAAATGGAGAAAGAAAATGGGCAACAAATTAGGGTTGGCACCGATACAAAAAGATTCATAAATACAAGAAAAACAACTGCACCATGAAGATTTCAAATGTGTCGAAGATTGTTGTGATTGTTGCCAGCTTCAGGTTAATCAAAAGCTTGGGATTTATTGATCCGATTTCTAGGTTAAGAATATTGCTCATGAACCTAGCATTGATTTTCATATGTGAATTTTTCTGCACTTCTTTGTTGAAGGCCATCGATATGCATGTTTGTATGAATTACAATATTTGTTAGATGTTGCGGTTTCCATTCCGGCCTCAAGCTATCTAACTCTCATGATGCAGTGCTATTTAATTCCTAAGAAAACATGTGTTAAAAATGAAGTGGAAGTGCAGTATGATTTGCAATTGGGATGACCTATAGCCGCAAAATTCTATACCAGTGTAGACAGTAATTACATATTTAGTTATGTTTCGAATGCTGGGTGGCACAGCCTCAATTGCACCGACACGGTGAAGAATATCGATGTATATGAGTATTGCATATTTGCATCGGTATTGGGATCAGTACCGATGTATAATTGTAAAATACACTTGCACCGGTATAATGAAGAATAAAGCTACACCAACATATGGAAAATGCATCGGGGTTTTTAACACCAGTAATTTAATTAAATTTCCGTTTCTATTTTAATTTGAGGTTACACCTGTTTTAAAATATTCTATTTATGGTGCATATTTTCTTACACCGGTATTGTGAAATTCTACTGTTGTAAGTTTGTATTGTATTTTGCAACAAACTATTTATTTTCTGGTGGGCCATCCCAGATAATTTTCCAGGGCATTTACAGCCAAAAAAGTAAATCGAGACTACTATAATTGAACCCAACAAATTGTAAGCAATTAAAAATGTATGAAACTATTGATTGCGGAATTCACGAATTGATCTTAATATCTAAGAACCCAGCATGCACATAAATCTAAAAAAAACACACAACTTTTCTAAGAATTGGACCTTAAACCGACCACACAAACTCAATATTTTTAAGCACATAAATTGTATGGTCAACCTATAAAGTTGTTCTTGTCATCCAGCAGTTTCAATGAAGCATATGCCTGTTGCTGATACTTATTGATCCGCGCCACACACCATCTTTCCAACATTACTTGTATTTCGTAAATATGGTATGGCCCTTGGCCGTTTGGGAAGATCTGTGATATTTACAGTTCCAATGTTAGTGTACAATTTTGTCTGTGATATTTAAAATTATAATGGTAGTAATTATGAATTAGCATGTTTGTTCCAAGTGATTTTTACCTTAAGGATATTATTTGACGTTGTGTGAAGAACTAATTCTTCCATGAACCGCATGACATAGTACCCGCATTGCCCCGATCCAAGCCGAGTTTGGTACTGCATGGAAATGGCACAATTCGTCACAGTTTTTTTGTTATCAAATGATTTTTCAGAAACCGATTTGTAGGACTTAATAACTTACCTTTATGTTATTCATACTCCATGTGTAGTCGGGACTTGGTTCCATCTTGCTCTTCTCCCTTTGACATGTGC
>JAULKK010293897.1:0-13100 GCA_032355705.1 Rubia peregrina
ACCAATGTGGGATTATAACTCTAACATGCCCCCTCACGTGCAGCGGCATGAATCATCGCGCAAACGTGGATAGAAAGAGGTGATGGGCTAACCTTGGGCTCTGATACCATATTAGAATCATGTGCTCCTATCATAAAATCAATTGGTACTATGTATGGGTAACCCATAATCATATATATTGAGTTATTTGACTGACAACCACCAATGTGAGATTATAACTCTAACAAGTGCTAAAATAACTCTGACTTTAGGCTGAAAGTGTCAATATAACCATGCAATCTCAGAAAGTGCTAAAATAACATTTGACCTTGTTGACTTTTTGGTGAATCATTTTACTGCCAGATTTTATTGAAAATATAAATTTTTCCTTGAATTAAAAATGAAAACCCAAAATTTGCCAACCTTCGTTTTTCTTTCTTCGCCCAGTTTCTTCCTTGCTCTTGTTTTCTTCCCCCTTCCACCGACTCCCTTTGTTTTGTTTCTTTATTTTATTTATTCACATCACCACCACGACGATGCCAAATCGGTGGCAATCGGTGGTGAGGGAAGAAGAAGGGAGCAGTGTGGGGTTAGGGTTTCTTCCTCAGTTCACTTTCTTTTTTCTTAACCCCGTTTCTTCCTCAGTTCATTTTCTTTCTTCCGCTTCTTCTTTCTTCAAAATTTCGCCGAAGAAATTTAAGGTTTTCGGTGGGGTGGTGGGATGGCAGGATTGGGCAGGGCTAGGTTGTGATGGGTGGTAGCGGGAGGAGTAGATCGGCGGGGATCGGCTCTCAATTTCTTGGCACTGGCGGACGGCGAGTGCGGTGAGGCGAAGGCGGGTACGACAGGGCGATGGCGGGTACGGCGGGGTGATGGTGGCAACGACGGTGGGTACAGTGGGCGATGGTGGGGACAGAGGACATTGAACACAATGAAGATCATTGACGGTGGACGTTCATCCATGGGGTGTTGAGGTTAGGGTTTAAATCTGCGTCGAATGATCTCAGAGCCTCTTTTTCGGCGGTCTTGGCGTGGCGGCGACAGTACTGAATTGGCGGGAGAGAGGGGAGGTGGTGGCTGAGCGGCACTGGTGGCGAGCCGAGAAAGAGAGGAGGAGAGCGGCGCTAAATGGTGGGGTGGTTGTGGGCTGAGTGGGGAGAGGGCTGAGTGGTTGTGGGTGGGTGGCGGTGGGCTGAGAGATGTGGGGTTTGACTTCTGATCGGTGGAGATCGGGAGAGGAGGTGAAATTTTTTGCAGAGGCGGCAGAGGTTTTTGGCGGAGGAGGAGTGATGAATTCTGGTGGAGCAGCAGCTTGAAGAAAAAGATTTTGGTAGTTTAGATATTAAATTTGTAATTTCTTAGTCAAGAGTGTTTTCGTCATTTCATTTCTTGTCATTGCCTGAATTCAGAGTGTCAACGCCGGAAAGAGGGACTTTGGGTATATCGACACAAATGTTCCAAAAGTTAGGGTTAGATATAATATAAAGTTAGGGTTAAATTAGCACTTTCTGAGATTGCATGGTTATATTGGCACTTTCAGCCTAAAATCGGGGTTATAAATGTAAATAACTCAAAAATTTACTATGCAATGTGAAGTAGTTATAAAGTTTATGACTCGATTAATGCAATCCAAATTTTACCTTCATTTCTTCTAATTTGCAGTTTAAACTTTGGTCTTTATATGGCTTATGGAAAGATAATTTTTCAAGAGACAGACTCTATAATGAATTTTATTTAGAAATAAAAAAATTAAATGTAATTTATAGAAAGTTTAGAAAGTAAGGAGGGATCTAGGTGCAAATATCTTTTTTGGGATGCTAGACACAAATAATAGAGGAATTGATGATTTCGAGTCATAAGAATCTCGAGGGTCAAGAATACGGATCGAAGAAAATGTGGATTATTTTTTTCTTTATTTTCGCACAATCCGCGCATTTTTACAACTTGATATGATATTTTATTTCCGGCACTTGATGTCCCAACCAAACCTTGTGTTGTACAAAGGGTATAGTGAGTACAAAGGGTATACAAAGTAGAAACAAATATACATGATATATACAACCAATGGTATTACTTTCTTATTCTAATTCTAATTCTAATAAATCATGGACAAATGGTAGGAAACAAAATCACAGGGTTGGTAAAAGGTTGGATAGAATATTATCAAACCTTTCATGGATGAATAAATACCCTAACTCATCAGTGCAGGTCTTAAATAGATCACCATCAGATCATTTCCCACTTATCTTAGATGCTCACATCCAGGAAATCTCTAATCCTAAATCATTTAAGTTCCAAAAAATGTTGACTGAAAGGGAAGAACTTAAACAAACCATAAAATAGAGTTGGGATTTAGAGATTGATTAGATTTGCTGAAAAACTAAAAGGGCTAAAGCTGGTACTTAAGCCATGGAATAAAATGAGTTTTGGTAATATCTTTACCAGCATTCTGAATGCAAAATCACAGGTCCAGAATCTGGAAATAACCCATGATCAGACATTACTAAGTCAAGACCTAGATAGATTAAATGAGGCAAGATTGAATCTGAACCTGAGGCCTAAGATTTTCTCTAAAATACTTGTTGACAGGAAATCATTAGTGATAGGGAAATGCATATCATAGGAACAAAGTGCTTTATCAAGGTTAGGGAGAGTCGTGCTGGAGATGGTTGCTAAAATTGATATGTCTAAGGCCTTTGACAGGGTCTCTTGGCCAATGTTAAAATCATTGCTTCTTAAATTCGAATTTCATGGCCACTTTGTTAATCTAATCCTAAGTAACAAGATTTTCTATGCTAATAAATGGTGAACCAAATGGTTTCTCTATTGAAGCAGAGAGACCCTTTGTCTCCAATTTAATTACTGTGGTTCTGAACAGAGGATTAAACACCTGTTTAATGGACAGATTTTATATGAGGATTGCTATTTGCAGTCCTCTTTTTACTCCATGCAGCCCCAACATTTGGGTGAAGGGACAAAAATGCCCTAGGTAGTTTGTTGACATGAAATTGAAGGCCAAAATGAAACATTTCAAAACTTCAACTAGTCCCCAAAATATTAACTCTCTTCATTCCTTTCAAGATCATATTCTGCCTCCACCAATTTCCAAACTAAAATCAAACAAAAAATTATCTCACAATTTGGTTCTTGAAGAGGCCGTCAATATTTTGGGCAAAGTAAGTTTGTAATTTAATTTTTTGACTTCTTTAATTAGTTATTTGTATTTTTTTTTTGGAAAGGTAAGATTTTTTTAAAAAATATATTCTGGTGAAAAAGTGGCCGGACACAGAAATAGTGTGTCCGGGCCTCTTGGCGGACGCACCGATCTGGTGTCCGGATCCCTTGGCGGACACACTTTGGTTGTGTCCGGGCCTCTTGGCGAACACACTTTGGTTGTGTTCGGGCCTTTTGGCGGACACATTTTGGTTGTGTCTAGGCCTCTTGGCGGACACACTAATTTGGTGTCCGGGCTTCTTGGCGGACACACTTTGGTTGTGTATTGGCCTCTTGGCGGACACACTTTGGTTGTGTATTGGCCTCTTGGCGGACACACTGTTTTTGTGGACGGGTCTCCTTTTTTTGTCCGTAAAGTTTGCTTCCATTTTTTTTCATGTATTTGTATCCTCAAATTTATATGCCATGTATTGTGTCATTATGTTTTCTAATTGTTTAGATTGATGCTCATCTATTAATTCACTCTTTTTTATTAATTTGTAGATTGATGTCGGTGAGATAATGGGAGAATTTGGTAGAGACTACAAAAATATTTTTCATGGGAGGAAGTTTTCTAAATTAGAAGAAGCCGTGAGTTGGGCGAAAGCTACAGCCAAGGATCATAAATTCTGCATAATAAGGTCTTCGACGAAGAAACGCAATTCGGGAAGAATTGATGTGTCTATTCAATGCCAACATAGTGGAAAGTCGCGTAATGAAAATAGTGACAGTTTAATGAGAAGAGTCACAACCTCCAAAAAATGTGGTTGCACATTTCGTGGAAGAATTTCAACACTTACGAATGGTGAGTGGGTAATTGTCATCAACGATGATCATCACACCAATCATGCAATGATTCTGTACGAAGAGGGTCATCCTGAAATTAATGCAGTGAGCAGGAAAAAATTTGAGGCCGTAAACTTAATTAAAATTCAAAATATAATTTTTGGTTCTCAATTTAAATGTAAGAGCACATAAAACTTTGTTTTAATATTTTAGTTAATAATATCACGCAATGTGCGATGGTACTCCACTAGTCTCAATCACCATATAATATGAATTGTTTACTTTTTGGATGATTCTGTCAACCGGGGATATTGAAGTCATTTTGACTAATCTAAACCCAATTTGTCTAAAAATAGCATGCTAATATTATAATATGTTACTGATTTAATTCTTTACTAATCAATCATAACTTATATTAATATTATAATACGTTACTAATTTAAATTCTTTATGATATATAATCAATCATAATTTGTTAAAATATATAACTTCTTAAGATATAATTAAAATCATAAATATCTCATTGTACTATATATACATGTGTAAAATGTGTACCGCGTAAGAATCTCGGCTTCGCGAAGAAAATAAGGGAATAGAAGCAGCAACCGAAAGCAACAATATTTATTTTTCGCTTATTTTTACACACCAAAGAATATGTGAATGAATTAGTAGTACACAAAAGAAACACGATCATTTGTTTCACGTGAACACTTCAATTTCTACAAAGACCCTCATCAAATAGCACAGCATCAAAGAAATCTCACGTCCCACAACCCCAACAAACAACTTACAAATTACAGCACCAACCCCCACCCTCAAAATAACTAAGAACTCGTCTTCACTCGTGTCTGAATTATCCAATCATGCATGAAGCTTCGACTGCAAACTGTGCTCCATAAACATCCGCTCTATGCAGCAAGTACTATGATAACGATGAGTAGAACAATCCCAAAAATAACCAGCAGTAAACAGGTCTGCAACAAAGTCGACAAATTACTAAGTTATAGATCATGACAACTCAGGAGGGTACGAATAGACTTCATTTCGAACATCACTTAAGAACAAATAACTGCTACAAGTATCATTCTTACTAGAACGTCTAAATTATGCAAATAAAAAAAGAAAAGTGTCAGGAATCCCTTAACGGGGCTCCCATCTCAAAACCCATTGGTATTGAGTGAAGTTGCCCGGGATCATATATTGGAGATCATCTCCACTACCATCCAACAATGTAAGACTTAATATCTGAGGCCCTCTACATAGATTTCAACAAAATAGTACATATCTCTTTCACAGATAACAATGTCACAAAGGTGTTACAGCAATACATATGTACAAGAATTCATACTGCAACAAAAAGATCTCAACCTACACCACAGGCTAGAAAAGTGTGACATACTGACAGTTTAAGACATAAGCTTTGTACAATCTCTTGAAGCATTCATCAATGCAGTCGGAAGTCAATTCAGCAACTCAACAACATTTGTTGATTTGGTGTCCAAAATTCAAAACCAAATCAACAACTCAAACCATTGAAAAATTAACACACCTCATCGGATTTAACAACATAAACACGATTGCAAAATTAACTCAAACCATTGCAGAATTAACACACATCATCGGAGATTAGGTCTAAATGTCGACGATTTTCCCACGATGTGGCTAAACGGTGATTGTAATTAAGTCTAAATTTAGAGAGTTACCTCTGCTGAAATCGAACCGATCGGAGGGCTGACTTGGTGCGGACGGTACATGGGAGGTGATGGCTTTGCACGGTGGCGGTGATGGTTGCGCACGGCGGCGATGGACTCGGCGGCGATGCTCGTCAGCGACACGGTGGCGAATCTTGCGCGCACGTCGGAGAGGGGACGGCGAGGGCGAGTCGGTGAGGGTGAGTCGGCGAGGGCACAACGGAGTCGAGGTCGGAGAGGGCACAACGATGGGAAGCAACTCGGCGAATCTGGTGCGCACGTCGGAGAGGGGACGTCGAGGTACAGACGGAGAGGGCACAGCGAGGGCGAGTCAGCGAGGAGGCGGCGTTGGGCGGAGATGGCCACGGCGTCGTGAAATTGGCCACGGCGAGGAGGAGAATTTTCTGCAAATGAGATCTGGAATCGGGCAGCAGATAGAGAGAATGGGGCAAAATGCTAAATACTTAGGGGGCCAAATGCTAAATACTTAGAAGTTTGAGGACCAAACTTCAGTTGGAACAAATAAGGGTATATTGGACATTTTCCATTTAAAATGGGACTGTAGTGAGCAAATTTGGGATTGCATTGAGCAGCTCCGACCAAATAAGGGAAGAAAGTTGACTTCTAAGGGAATAAAGGGGTTTGACAGCGTAGTCAGCAAGGCCCTCTAGGAAGAAGGGAGACCAACGGCGATGTATTTCTTCATCCTTTTCCATTATTTTTAAAATTTTAAGGCAAGGGCAAAATCATCTTTTCATCAAAATCAGACCAAAAACACATTGACTTTTTAGTCAACTTAGTCAAAGGTTATTTTGGCACTTTTTGAGATTGCATGATTATATTGATACTTTCAGGATAAAGTTTGGGTCATTTTAGCACTTAACTCTAAAAAAATTATCCCAATATAAAAAGACAGTCATTATAAGAGGATCAGAGGGTGACTTTGATTCACTAACATTGACTCACTTATGATATTAGTATGATTCTTTAACATTGACTCTCTTTAATATTTTCGAATATAGTGGTCCCAAAAAATTGAAAAACTCATTTTGGTCTCAACTTTATATTATTAGTCTACCTTTATACTTTGTTTTATTTTTAAAGAAAAACCTATAATACCCCCTTCAACTCATTATTACCACATTAAACATTTCACTTCACCTCCAAAAACACACTTTTTCTAAAGAGTAAAGTGCCAAAATAACCCTACCTTTATAATGAAAGTGTCAATATAACCCTGTAAAATCAGAATGTGCCAATGTAATCCTAACTTTAATAACTACTCCCTCCGTCCCACTTTAAACTTCCTATTAGCTTTTTCAGAGTCAAACTTTACAAACTTTGACTCTAGATATAAATTAATATATAAACAATAAATATATCATGTGACATATCGTTAGATTTATCTTAACATCTATTTTCTAATTATTAATTTTTTATGCGACATTATTATATACAACTAGAAATATTTACTGTCAAATATGCTCATTGAAGACCGTGAAAAAGCAATTCAGAACTTAATAGTGGGACGGAGGAAGTATGTGCCAAAGCAACCCTCGATTCCGCTTACTGAACAAGTCAACGCCGGAGTTGATTTTTTCTGTAGTAAATGATGAATTTACCCCTTCTTCAGAAAAAAAAATCGGGACATTTATAAGACAAATTTGCCCATGCTTATGTTGGACCTCTTAACACCTAATTTTTTAACCCTATTTTCTTATTCTTTCCCACTTGTTCTGCTCCTCTTCTCCGTGTACACACCGTCCCCTCTCCTCCCTTTTGTGTTGTCGCAGTGGAAGGATAACCTCGTTGGTTACTGCCGACGTCGATCCTCGCAGTTGATTTGCGGTTCAATCCCCGTCGCTGAGCTATCTCTTCACCGAAAATAGAGCCAGGCGGAAAATATGGTAAGCCTCTATCACGGGTCTTGATAAAAAGTGTCACTTATCCCTTTTTGACTCCATTTTTACGATGTCTCGTATGGTTTGTCAAATTTGTTGTGTTAATGTGACTTTGTGGGTGAGTTGGAGAGGGATTTTGTGATAGCTAATATATTATGTTGTTTTGGGTTTGAAGTGGTGGTAAAATGCTTAAGGTTGCCTCTATTATAAGTTTTTGTTGGTCTGGGCTTGATGCAGTTTGACAATACTATTTTCTTGGCCCAGGGTTTAGTATTTTGGTTAAACTGGGAAGAAGGGCTCTGCCCCAAATGTTGTGGTCAATTATATAGTTTTGCACAAGGTAATTTAGTGTTGAGTTAAAGTAGGTTGTGGACACATTATGTTTCACATGGTAATTGCACATGGCAATTTAGTAATATGTGGACACATGATGTTTCACATGATGTTTCAATTGTGTTCGGGCTGCGTTTGTTTTGAATTTTTGGCATGATTGGTTTGGTGGAGTTGTGTCCAACACCATCGTTGTTTGATAATTGAGTTGCTGCCATGAAGTTTAGTGGTGCTATGGCTGGCACTTTATCCTTTGCATTTTAAGTGACTAGCTATGATTTGGCAAGTTTCTCAAGAAAGTGGTGTTTTTGACTAATATGAAGAAGGTGGATTTGTTTTGTACAACAGTAGTTGTTGTCTAGGGTGCTGTTAGTGTATTTAATAGAAGCACATTAATTTACTTGTCTTATACGATCACAAATGCACCTCAATTGAAAGTATCATATTTTTGGGAAGAGTGACTCAAACCTACAAATTGTTATGCATGCATTGTACAGGATGATACAGATGACATGTACACCCTGACACTATACCATGGTGAAAAGAGAAAGGTTTTGGATGGTGTTGATCGCGATCGGTACTCGTTGGTTGTCTTGAAGTCCGACTTCACTGAGTTCTTCCTGGGTGATCCAGACCTGTGGAAGACCATCAAAGTGGGCCTGAGTTACTGGCATCTGACCATGGACAAGATGATGTTGCGCACGGAGGAGGATGTGATGAATATGTTCAATGCTTTTGAGGATGCAAAAAATTCTGTGGAGGTGTTTGGTGAACTTGGAGACCTCCCAGCTGGTCTTGAAAGCGGGAAAAAAGAAGGCCGAGTGCAGCAGTAACAATTAGAAGTTAAAGGTTGCGACAGAATCAAGCAAAGCTGCCGAAGAATTTGAGTTCGATGAGTCGGACAGAAGTGTTGATGAGGATTATGCTGAAGAAGAAGAAGGTGAGGATATATTGGAAAAAGAGACAGATTGGATCAGTAGGTACACAGAGAATGGGTCGGAGATCGAGTCTGATAAGATGGAAGATGCAGATAATTACGGGAACATGGAGTCCGATGATTCGTTTGACAGTGGAGATAATGCACATCATTTGAGGAAATGTTTGAATAGGGAGGAGTTGGCATCATCGATGGTTCTCAAATAATGTTGAAGGAAGGAATGCTATTTGAGTCGCAGAAAGACTTGAAGGCTGCGATACTTGAATTTTTTGTGCAGGAAAGGTTCGAATACGAAATGGTGAAGAGTGAGAGGCATCGAGTGACTGTCCAGTGTAAGGATAAGGGTTGCAAGTGGAGGCTCCACAGTTCAGTTATGAAGGATGAGCAAACTTTCTGTATTCGGAAGTTGGAGGGCGTACACACATGCAGGTCTAAAGGGCGGGTGATGGCGACCAAAATATGGATAGCAAAAAATATTATGGACTTGCTGAATGCAGACCGGAATGTCTTGAACGAGGTGCTGGAGGACAAGTTGATGACTTATGGGGTCGAACCAAAGAGACACCAACTTTTGAGGGCTAAATTGATAGCCTTTGAAATGTCAGATGGTAACCATGAGGATTCGTTCAAGGCGCTTCCCTAATATTGTGAGGAGGTTATTAAGAGTAACCCTGGAAGTTGCGCGATGATAAAATATGAACCCTCACTGCACAATGTTCTTCCTTCAATGAAGCGAATTTTTCTTGGATTTGACGGTGTAAAAAAAGGTTTCTTGGAAGGTTGTAGGTCATTCCTAGGTTTTGATGGTTACCATCTAAAAGGTTGGTATGGTGGTGTCCTCTTGAGTGCCATCGCGAATGATCCCGATAGAGGAATATTTCCTGTAGCAGTCGCTTGCGTTGAGGGGGAATCCAAGGACAGCTGGTGGTTCTTCTTCGAGATGATGGATAGGTTTCTAGATGGTTTTTCGGAGGCCAAACCTTAGACGTTTATGACGGATCGATAAAAGGCGAACAAATTATTCCTTGCTTTGCTTTCACTGGCCGAGTTCTAGTACTTCTTTGTCAACTTACGAATTGAATTTGACGCAATTTGAGAGTTATAGGCTGAGTTCAGGCTCTGATGGTTGTTTCATGTGCTGAATTCATGTGTTGGCTGACTTTGTAAATAATGTGCTGATCTAACCCCGACTTTGTAAATTATGTGCTGATCTAACCCTAATTTTGTAAATTATGTACTGATCTAACCTCTAATTATGTGCTGATGTAACCTCGAATTTATGATATCATTTCTGATCTAACCCTGAATTTATGACTTAATTTCTGATTTAACTCTGACTTTATGATTAATGTTAATGGTCAGTCTATCAAATCAATTAATGTATTCCAATGTTGAAATGCAGGGTCTAGGTGAGGCGATTAGGGAATTAGTATCCTATGCCATGGAAAGGAGATGCAGCCGCCATATTTACGCTAATTTTCGTAAGAAGTATCCTGCCGGTATTTTGAAGAAGTTTTTTTGGAGAGCTTCAAAGTCGTTCAATGTGAGGGACTTCAACTGGGCCATGAAGAAGATAAAGAGTCTATCCAAGGATGTACATGCTTATTTGGATCGTCTCGGTGACTCCCTTTGGGCTAGGTACGCTTTCTGGAAGAGGCTGATGTGTCAAAACGTGACAAATAATCCGGACAAGTGTTTTAACAAATGGTTGGTGGATCTAAGGAACAAGCCAATTTTGGCCCTTATGGAGGGATTGAGGAGGAGGATGATGACAAGAAGGAAAGAAGGAAAGAGAAATGTGTGGAATGGAATGGTGAAATGTGCCCAAAAATTGAAGCGAGGCTGAAGATTATCACGAAGCAAGGCTGTAGACTGTCATTCCACCAATGCTTCGAGACCACATTTGAAGTGATGCACAACGAGTCAACCTATACTGTGAAGCTTGACTCTAGGTCCTATGATTGTGGGGTGTGGGACCACACGGGGGTACCGTGCAGGCACGCTGCAACTATCTTGTTGAACAAGAGGCTCCCTCTTCATCAGTACTGCGACGTGATGTTATCGAAAGCTCAGTTTCAGAAAGCTTACCATCATACAATCAACCCTGTTCCACATAGGTCATTCTGGCCACCTAGCAGTGTTCAACAGTGTGTACCTCCCGAGCTTCACCGAAGGGTTGGAAGGTCGAAATCAAAGAGGTCAAAGGAGGAATGGGAGAATGACCCAAACAGGTCAAACCATTACAAATGTAGCACTTGTGGAGAGTACGACCACAACAAGAAAGGTACCAACAGCGAATGAGAAGAAGCTAGCGGAGCAGAAAAAGATAGAAACTGCCCAGGAATTCATAGGCGATCGTAATGAGTGTCATTTCTTAAAAATAATTTATATAACATCAATGTAATTTAATTTTTGTATACATGCAACAGAGGTGGCTTCCGCACCCAACACACAAGAGACTAATACGGTGAGTGGTGCGGCACATAGAGTAAGGGCGCCAGGAATGAGAGTTAAGACTATGGGAACCCGTGCCTCAAGCAGGGGTTGAACGAGGAAGGTATATTATGAAAATGCAAATATTCAATTTCTTAGCCATGAACATGCAAATATTGTGTAATTTATTTTCCACATGCAGAAAGGAAGAAACATTGCAGAGGAGCCTGAAAATGAGCTTCTCTTCCATGAGGATGATCAGGCAAATGATTCTATTTTAGTTCCAGAGATGGAGGTAAATTACAATCTTTTACTTACACTTGTAATCTTCTAATATTTCCATACTATTTACCAACTAATCTTGTCATACTATTTACCGAGTCAGCTGGTCGTGGGTGATGGGAGTGGCGAGAAGGGGGATGACCTACATGAGGGTGTTGATACAGGTAGTCATGAGGTGTTTGTTGATATACCTGTTTTCCCGGAGAGGAAGAGGGGGGATGACCTACAAAAGGGTGTTGATACAGGTAGTCATGATGTGTTTGTTGATATACCTGTTTTCCCGGAGAGGGAGGGTGATATACCTGCGGTTGAGGTAGCGCATGCGGTGGCTGTTGAGGTGCCAAAGGTTCTTGAGGTCCAGGGCCAAGAAGGGAACCAATTTGTTGATATCCCTGTATGGCAGGGAGATATGGTGGAGGACTATGATTATGATGAAGTTCAACATGAGGGACTAGCTGATTTGGAGATGGAGAGGAAAATGAGTGACCAAACAATTGCAATTATACCACGCCGATACACCACTCAGGTTCACTTCGCTTATTACCTTGGCACGATTAATTCGAATTTATTGACTTAGCTCACTTCAAATACTGTTCTCGTTTGCAGCAATTGTCCACCGTTCTACGGGGAGCAAGGGTGTACAACTTGTCAGACGGTAGTCGAATTGAAGATATCCCAATAGTAAACTTTGCAAGGACAGCTGAGGTAATGCGCATTTTTGAATAGTTTTAGCTGCGATCGGTTGCATAAGTGACTAATTGTATGGTTTGCACAGCTCCCTAAGGAGAAGGTGAGGGTATTAGGAGCGGTAAGGTACGAGGGTTTCAAGAACAAGCTGTGGGGCAAGTCTTACTTGGTGAGCGAGAGGACTGCGAGATTGTTGGGTACAACTCTATCTCCAACTATTTCTGATGATCCGGCATCCGACTCAGAACCACCTAGATGTCAATCACTACCACCATCGGGTACGGGCCCTACAATCCATAGCCGAAGTCATTCCTTGCCGCCCCGAACTGACGATGTCTGATTTAGTGGAACCACTATTTATGACCTTTTCTTTTGGAGTTTTATCTTGATGGAGTTTTAGTGGAACCTCCATGGAGTTTTATCTTGATTCTATCACTTTAACTTTTGCGGATTTTGCAACTGTTAGAACTGTTGGCCTATTCTTGTTTCACACGAATAGACCACCTTCTAACTATTGCAATTCCATCAATGTATGTAAGGCTACTCCATCAATGTATGTAAGGCTACTACACATTTTGTGTCTCGAATCTCTGATTACTCTATAAAAATTTAAGCCTACTTGTTCCTAATTTAATTCCTGTATACAACATCAAATTAATCTTCTGTGCGGCATTCGTATCGGCCAAATCGGTGCTCATTAGCCTTATGATAGCATAATATATGCGTAGCAGTACTCATGTTCTAACATTGAAGGACAATTCAATAAACTTCTTCCTTTCAACAGGACTACAGCTAACATGCTAAACATCCACAGAAACACAAAGTAACATTCATTCAAATTCGTCCGGCACATCGCAACTA
>JAULKK010293907.1:0-13099 GCA_032355705.1 Rubia peregrina
AACAAAACGTCAGATTTTTTTAAAAAAAAATTATACACCTTGAGGCCGCATTTCCATAATGCGCCCTCTGTTTTTTTTTTACTCATTCTCAGACCGTGACTTTGTTCAAAAAATATATTAAAAGATTGAGGGTGCATTTTCAAAATGCGCCCTCTGCATTACCTTTGCTTTTTTCGAAAAAAATAATTAAAAGATTGAGGGCGCATTTACAAAATGCGCCATCTGCATTTTTCATTAAAACAAATAAAAACGACTGAGGGCGCATTTCCAAAATGCGCCCACCCCTTTGCATCCATCCCCATATCTACCCTACAGAGCATCCAAGTGGGGGGCAGACCACCCCCAAAAAGAAAGCACTCCATTTTTCTCAGCCGGGTAAACTCGCATCATTTCTACGCGAAGATGGCCTGATTCTTTTCCCCTTGATGAGTCTGATTATTTGTTTTTTTGGTAGCCTGGAATGGTTTACTTTGTAATACTTATTTGTCATGCAACAGGGGGATCTAGTGACTTCTAAATAATAAGCATATCTTCAGACTATTGCAGCTGAAGTTTTCTACAAACAAGTTTCTATATTTATTTTTATTATTTTTCGTTTTGTGCAGCTCTTTCTGGACTTTTGAACATTTGAAGGAAAGCACTTTAACTTAGTCGTGGAATTGATGGCCTGAATATATATTAAATTGAAAAAAAAATTGACAATGTTGTATTACCCTTTATGTGGCTCTTGGACATTGAGACAAGGGGTAGCTTGGTGGAAATTGTTATCAAATCTTTATTATGAAAGAATTGACCCCAAACACAAAGCACATATAAGCATAACATGAAGAATCATCAAACATACATAAAGCACATGTAAGCCTAGCATAAAGCACCATCAAGACAAATACAAAGCACCTATAAGTATAAAACGAAGAACCATCAAGACATACACAAAGCACCCTAAGCATAACGCGAACCACCATCGACCCATACTCAAAGCACCTATAAGCATAACAGGAAGCACCATCAAGACATACACATGGAACCTATAAGCATAATATTAAGCACCATCAAGCCATAGACAAAGAACCTATAAGAATAATATGAAGCACCATCAAGCCATACACAAAGAACCTATAAGCATAACACGAAGTACCATGAAGACATACACAAAAACCTATAAGCATAACATGAAGTACCATCAAGACATACAAGAAGCATCTATAAGCATAACATGAAACACCTCTAAGACATACACATAGCACTTATACGAAGCACTCTCAATTGATACACAAAGAACCTATAAGCATAACATGAAGCACCATTAAGACATACAAAAAGCATCTATAAGCATAACATGAAGCACCTATAAGACATACCTACGGAACTTATAAACGTAACAAGAAACACCATTAAGACATACACGAAGCATATATAATCATAACATGAAGCACCTTCAAGACATACATGGAGAACTTATAAAAATAAAATGAAACATGAATTATTCATTAAACTTGAAGTTCTTGAAACTTATACAAGAATAACTTTAAGCACATCTATATTATACTTAAATCACATTCTAGACATATACTGAGCACCACTTATGTATAGCTTTCAAATATTTCATTGAAACGTCTATAATTAACATGTGTGAAGCAAAGCACCTAATGGTTGTACTTGAAGCACTTACAGACTATACTTTAAGCACCTCTATTAGATGCTCTTTTTAAATTATAACTAAAGCTCACGAGTAATACTTGAAAACCGTACACACACACACACACATATATATATATATATCTTAAAGCACCTCTACTACATACTCTTCTAAAGTTATAATTGAAGCATTATGAGTAAAAATTGAAGCACCTAAAAGTATATGTTAAAGTACGTAAAAGTTCTAACACAAAGAACCTAAAAGTTAATTATTTAAACACCTACAAGGTATATTAAAAACACCTTCAACCCATACGTGAAGCACCTATGATCATAACTTATAGTACCAATAATTCGTAACATAAAACACCTATAACTAAAACTTGAAGCACGTATCATTTAAGAACCTTAAACGTACTAACAAGATCACACAGAAGACCCAGACCCGTGAATTTGTCCGTTGCAAAATCGCAGGGGAATTTTGTGAAAGAATAAGCCTTGTCGGGGAATTTGGAGGCGCTAATGCTCCGGCAAGCATCCAGAAGCTCCTTGTACTCGATCACCTCCTTGATCTCCGTCCCCAGCTTCATCTTCAGTGCCTCCACGTTTACCATCTTCATCAACTTCTTTGCCTCCCCATATGACATTGTCTAGCCATTCCCATTCTCACTTTTACTCTTCCACTCATTGCCATCATATTTATCAAAATCATTATCATCGTCCTTCCTTCTTCCACCCCATTTTTGGAACAAGGTCAAAACCCTATTCAGGAGTTGAGGGGAATTTAATTGGGGTAGAAAAGTGGATGGTCTTCCAGATTTTGATCGGAGGTTATTGCTGGAAAGAAGATAATACTGAGTGGCCGGAATAGAAAGCTCGAATGGTAATCAATGAATTGTGATGTATTTTCTATGTTGAACTTGGGTTATCTAGAAACAAGACAATGTCAAAAGGAGAATGTAAATTTGGGTATTTTACTTCTGGAATTTGATAAAAAGATCTGGTTTATTGTTATAACCCAACATTGAGTCTATAACCTGCAATTGTGACCCAAAAATTTAGCCCAAATTCCGAATAATTATATAAATTCAACATAAAATCATAACCATCACATTAGGGGTTGTATGGTTCAGATTTATTCTCACATAAGTGAGTGTTTCCACATGAACACTCCTATATATATATGTGTGTGTGTGTGTGTGTGTGTGTGTTTCTCTAATTAATATGTATATGATGGAATCCATTAATTTAATGAAAGTAAGTGTATGTATTTGTAGCTAATATAGAACCCTAAAGAATGTGTACTTATTATTATATTGAAGGAATGTCAATGGATAAAACCCATTGTTTTGTTGAAGAATGAACAAATGAGGAGTATCAATCTTTTGTAGCTAACTTCATTAGATATGCCTTCGTGAATGCCACGCTGCGAAGGAGAATTTGTCGTACGTATATTTTCCTTGCACAAAGTGCTAGAACACCACTATTCATGAAGATACAATTGGTTTGAAGGATGACCTATTTATATACGGTTTTGATCCAACTTATGAAATTTGGTTTTAGCATGGGGAGAATGTGGCTGAGCATAATAGAAATGAGGTAGAGGCCGAGAAGGATGATAAGATGGATGAGTTGGTTGAGGAGATTTTCAAGGACTACGGTGGCAATCCAAAAAGACTTGCAGCCTTGCAAAGACATAATGAGACACTTCTATACAGTGGATGCCCAGAAGGAATGACAGTATTGAAAACTACATTGCAGCTGATGAATATGAAAGCTAAGTATTCCTATATTGATGTTGGGTTCTCCGGTTTGTTGAAAGTGTTGAAATAAATGCTTCCAATTGGCAATAGACTACATGAAACGGTCTATGAGGTGAAGAAAGTACTATATCCGATGGGCATGAATTATGAAAAGATAAATTCTTGTCGGAATGATTGTATCTTGTAAAGGGGGTATCACTTGGTTGCGGAGAATTCCCAAAATGCAATGCTTCAAGGTTCAAATTTAAAGAGGTGGATGGTGATAGAGAAATTGGAAATTGGTAGATGAAGAAGGTTCCTGTCAAGGTTGTTTGGTATCTACCTATTATTCCCCGATTGAGAAGATTGTTTGATAATCCTAAGGATGCAAGAAATGTGAGTTGGCATGCAAATTGGATAGTGGTTAATCCCGACGTCATTAGCTATCCGGTCTATGGTGATCAGTGGAAAAAGATAGACGCGACCATTCCTGTCTTTGGGAACGAGCCACATAATTTGAGGCTTGCTTTGTGCACAGATGGAATAAACGTGTTTGTCAATATGAGCAGCAATCATAGTTCTTGGTCGGTGATGGTAATGAATTACAACTTAACCCCATGATTGTGCATGAAGAGAAACTATATTATGATGTCTCTAGTGATCTTCGGTCTGAAGCAACCAGGCAACGATATTGATGTGTATCGAGCCCCATCGGTGGATGACCTTAAAAAGCTATAGGATCTTAGAATGGTGATGTATAACGAGTTTCAAAAGGATTCTCTTAATTTTAAAGCCATGTTTTTTCACTATAACAACTTTCCTGCATATGGAAACTTGTCTGGATATTCAATTAAGGGTCACAAGGCATATCCCTTTTTTGGAAGGAACGGAATATTTTCAGTTGAGGCATAGATGTATTACAGCGTATCTTAGGCACTGGAGTGGCTCCCAACAACTCATCGGTGGAAGAACCGACGTGTTGAATTCAATGGAAAGATAGAGTTGGCGCCCCCTCATCCCTTATTAACATATGCGTCAATCTCGTACATGTTGCGTGATTTTCGAAATGACTTTGGCAATAGGAAGAGGAAACCTAAGGTTTCCATAATTTGGAAAAAGTGTTTCATTTTTTATCTACCATATTGGGAGAACTTTGACATTCGAAACTGTTTGGACGTGATGCATATTGAAATAAATATATGTGATAATGGGGCAATATTATGGTTAGGAAGTTAATATGTAAATCTCTTTGTGTTCTTGAATATTTTCTTACCCGAGGACGAGTAAGGTATATGTGTGGGGAGGTTTGATGTGCTCATTTAATGTAGTAGTTTTAGGACATTTTGGACTCACTTTTGTATACTTTTGTGCTCTAGATCTTGTGCTTTTCCTTGAAATTCTCTTAGGAGAGTTAAGAGTAACTTTTGCGCTCTTATAACTTTTCTAGAGAGTTTAATATGACAAGGTAAGATAGTGAAGATTGAAGCCATCAACAAAATGGATTAAAGATTGAAGAAAAGAATAATCAAAGATTTAAAGGCAATAAGGAAAGGCAACGAAGCAAAGAGGAATCGACCCAAAGAAGGGTGAAAAAGGCAGCCTGCCCGGGAGAGTCCATTCCCGCCCGGGCGGGATCTTGCTACATTTTTTTGCTTTTGTTTTTCTTTTCCTCTCTCTAGTACTATAAAATCCATTTTGGAAAATAATAATCAAATATTTGAAGGCAAGAAGGCAAGGTGACGAAGTAAAGAGGAAGCGACACAAAGAAGAGTGAAAATAAGCAGCCTGCTCGGGCGAGTAGGCCTATAAACGGATTTTTTTACCACCCACTTCATATATTCTTTCTCCTAGGCCTAGTTCTTCATTTTTTGTTCATCTTTCATGTGGATGATTATGTTTATAACTTGTAATATGGATTTTAGTAGCTAAATTTAGTCTTGAAAGCAATTGATTTAAGCTTCTTTACCCATGTCTTGAGAATCCCTTCCATCTATTTAATTCTTTGACTAGGGTGCATTTATGGAGCTTTAATGCTAGTTGTTGATGTTATATATGTGATTTGAAGTTTGATGATAAGAAATGCTTGTATGATAACTTTTTAGGAGTTGATGAAAGTATCCAATTTCTCCTCTTTTGACATGGAATCCAAGAGCTTGAGATAGAACTTCTAATTGGGTTTATGATGTTATAATTGCTAGATGAATATGATGATGTTGAATTCTTTGTCATGTTTATCCTAAGTTAGAAAGTATGAGAAGTTATTGAATGTTGAAGTTTCTTGATTAATCTTAGTAAAAGCATAAATTGTTTCAATGCTTATACATTTGGTTTAATGTTTATAAGTGTTACCATGCCTGTTGATTCTTCGTACATAATGTCATTAATGAGATATCTTGGGTGTTTCTCGACTAAATGGGTCATTAGTGAGGTTTATAAGAGATGCCGAATCCACTCTTGTGAACTACTATAAGTTTCATCTTCCCAATAAGTAGTCAAGGTAGTAAATAGGTTGTGGATTCAAGGATATATAAGAGGCTCAGAAGTGGAAATCGATTCCGCCCAAGGTAGCGTACTTTGTGTTTAATCCAACCATTGTAGTTTGTTGCATGATTAGCCTAATCTCTCGTTCATGATAGTTGCTTTGTCTTTTAAATTCATAACTTAGAAAATCCAAATCAAAAACCCTCTTTTTAAGTGTGTGTGTGTGTGTGTGTGTGTGTTTGTTTGTTTGTTTATATCCACCCATATATGCATGAATCCTTAGGGAAATGCATTTTCTTTGTGGACGGCCCCAATTTTTCACTATCTACTTAGTTGTATTTTGGAAACATTTACGGTGATTTCATGTTTGTACAAACCAAATGAAACTTCAATAAGTGCTTTTTGGATCCTCATCGGCCATCACATGGAATGTAGGAAGACATTGAGTTATCCCAATCTTGAGCTCACATGTAACATTCCATGGAAGAGGCGAAAAAACAATGCAGGGGGTTTAATTTTCCAAGTTAGGAGTTTTCAACTCCCTCCTCATTGTTTTATCTTCTGCCATAGTCTCTATATACACCTCTGAACCAACTGTTGGTCCCTGCGGAACTTTTTCTCTAGCTCTCATTCTCCTCCTTCTTCAGACACATGTGTTTTTTAGTAGATAGTGTAGAGCTCCTAAGTTTTGGTACGAGTGGGAGGCTATTGTCTTTCCTCTCAAATGTATTATTTTTAAGCCCTAAAGTGCTCTTAACTAAAATTAAGTAGATAATGGAAAGTTAGGGTCATCCACGGAGACAAGGGATTTTTCTAAGTATTTTATCATATAATGATAAACACTACACTAGATATAAATATATACATACATATAAAATCCACTAAAGAGGGGGGGGTTTGGGTTGATTTTTCTAAGTTAACAATTTAAAGACAAGTTAAACTAGTAAACCATGTAAATCTACTAAATAAGCAACAACTACTAAGAAGAGTTTAAACATGAATTACAAGATTTTGGGTGCAGTTTATTTATACTTCCAAACCTCTTATCTATCGTTGAACATATAGCTTATTCAACACTTTCACTACTTATTGTGAAGATAAATCTTCTACCCTTCTTTGATAATAGATTACAAGAGTGAATTCGACATCTCTAGCTAAACCTCACTAATGACCCCTTTAGTAGTTCAATGCCTAAAAGTATCTCATTAATGGCATTAAGTACAAAGAATCAACAAGCTTGGTAACACTTATAAACACTAAACCTTGTCTAAGCATTGAACCAATTCATGCATTTATACAAGATTAGTCAAGAACGTTCAACGTTCATAAACCTCTCTTATTTGCTACACAAAACAAACATGGCTAAGAATTCAACATTATCACATTTATCTAGCATTCATCAAATCATTAACCATATCAGAAGCTCTAATTCATGCCTTTGGATTTCATATCAAAAGAAATGAGAATTAGCTACTTTCTTAAAACTCTAACAGATAATCCTACAATCAATCCATATACTCAAACTTCCAATACCATTAATGTATTCAACAACCAAATTCACGCACAATAAATACACAATAGCAAAGCATTAAATAGCTTACATATAGATTTCAAGACATGGGCTTAGAAGCCTTAATCAATTGCTCCTAAGTTTAAGTTTAGCCACTAGAGTTCATACTTAAAAAAATAACAAATCAAACTTGAATTCAAGATAAAACAAAGTTGGAAAAGATGAAAAACTAGGGTTTAAGAGCTGTGGAATCGGGAGAAGTAGCGTATCTCAGAAGGAGAAAATTAGAGAGTATCTATACTACAAAAATTCCAAAAAGCATATCTAGGCAGAGGACCGCTAAAACTCGCAACACATTCGTTGCAACTCGCGACGGTCAAAGTACTCTACCCTCAAATGTTGTCTTCTTTCTTGGTCTAATTGTAGTTGTCTCCTCTTCTCTTCTTCGAGTCTTCAGGGCCTTCATTGTCTTCAAAATGTAGTCTTCAAATCTTCAAACCTTTAGCTTGTCTAACGAAATCCTTATTAACAGAGACAAGAGCGATAAAGTCGTTCTTAACTCTAGTAATAGAACTTCAAGGTAAAATGGAGTCTCCGAAGCACAAAGCATACCAAAATGAGTACAAAAGGTCCCAAAATCATCGTATAATAAGGACATATTAACGGGTGTGTACCCTAAACAAGAAGTTAAAAAATACTGGAATAGCTCGTGCGCTAAACATAAGATTTGGGGGTTTTATTTAACAAATAAGGATCATGCAAACAAAAGATATTAAACTATAATTAAATAGCCTTGGGATATTTGGGTAACATGACCGATGAATGACTTTTATCCTAGTTTCTATCACATGTAAGATATATAAACCTATCATAAATATATGTCACATAGTGTGGAGATAGCTGGGAATTCCCATTTCCTGTCACGTAAAGTTTCATCTCCAATTTATGAAGCTACCACACCGCCTCCGTAATTATGGAAGGCACTTTGATCACCTTTTTGATACCGCAACTCCTTCCCTATCAATCTCACTCTCAAGGCTAAGCTCCCCCACTTAAAGAAACAAGGCTTTGCATAGGTAGCAACCATTAGATATGAGAGAGAGAGGGAACAATACATCCCCAGGCACAAAATTAAGAAAACCAATCCCTGGGCCAAGAGAGGTGAAGTAGTTGGCATCTCGTGATGGCTGTAGGGTTAACATGACCCTAATCGCTACACAAAAACCCTAGTCACTACAAACTATTATGCTCATATATCAGGGTTTGGTGAGGGTTTCCTCAGTTAGGGAAACTATTGTCCGTAACATGAATGATTATCACACAAAGAGCCAATTAGGTTAGATAAAAATGATGGGGACGAGATAACATGCATTCACTTACCTCCCATGTACTCACAAACCTACAGTAGCTATAATCTAACACTACCAAGATATCATGACAAGCTTAGAACGATGGAATACGACACATGAATATACGGGTACATCATAGGACATACATGCCATACATCTTACAAGAATGTGAAGCATAAATCAAGCACGAATATTCATAAAACATAAAGATAGGGAAATCTAAGAATCTCACAAAGTCAACATCTATTCATGAATACAAATAATTCCCCAAAAAATAAACTACTCTATAAAAATTGAATCCAAAGCAGTCATTGGATTCAGTGTCATAGGCATAAACTAGGAAAAATAAAGTAAGACAAGAGATAGCCTCATTCTATCTCTACCAACTCTTGAAATTAAGCAATGAGCCAAACTTAAAATCTAGTCGACTAGTGGCTATTTATATAGTAGTGGAAATGGGCCTTAGAAAAAGCCTAAAGTAATGTAGAAACCCTAACAGCCACGTGGCAGGAGATGTGCAATAGCACACTGCCAATACTAAAGCACACGGGTCGAGGATTGGAGGTCCTCTCGGCCAATACTGAGTGTGCAGCCCCTGAAAAGGCACGTGAGCCATGGACTGGAGTGTTGATCAGGGAAGTCTGAGTGAGCAGCCCATGCAAAAGCTCACGGGTTGTGGACTGGGGTTCTCAATTTTCAGCTTCTGAGCGAACAGGTCGTGCAAAAGCTCACGACCCATGCTGGGACTTAGTCTCCTCAACAAATGGTTTGTCACAGACCGTGTAAATGTACATGGGCCATGCCAGTCTTCACTTCCTTGAGACTTGATTCCTTTTTCTTTGGTGCATCTATGTACTACTGTGTTTTGGCTCTTGACCTTTTAGTCTTCTACCATCCATGGGAACAGTCTTCTATTATCTACTACCATTCTTACAAATGGCCATTTACACAGTCTGAAGTTCCTACAAGCTATCTACAAATAAAAACTCGCAAAAATAGATCTAGACGGTCGTAGGTACATAGAATCCATTAGATCTAAAGTAACATACAAAATGAGGGATTTAGATAAGTAAACCAATAGTCATCTAAACCCCTTGTAATGTAAACTCACCTAAATCTAGCAATCTACCATACAAAACATAACAAAAGAGATGTTAAGTGCCTTGGAAACACATGCATTTAACGTCTCGTCAATAACTTATGATGATTTCTAGGCATAGATGATGTTTGATTCTAGACATCAATGATGTTTTTGCTAGGAAATGGCTTGAATGACCGAGATCGGCCATAGGCTTCATCATATCCAACATCATAACCGATATGTGACTGATGTGGGTCACTCGTGCTAAATTATTTTAGGAGTTTTGAGAGAATTTAATCCATGACTCAATGAAGTGGAAATTGTTATGCCACGGATGGGAATTGTAGGAACAGTTGAAAGGATGCAATATAATTGAGATTTTTCGCTCACTACCTTTGAAGCGACATCAATGGGCGACATTATTTTTTTACAATGACATGTTATAAGTACTAGTCTTGTATAGTCTTGTATAAGTACGATTTTTGTGTAGTTCATTTTTGGATTTCCTGGTACTATAATCATCTTTGCTCTGTGTAAAATTGTAGTAATGGATAAAGACAATTATCAATGGACTTTCTACATACTCTTGGGAAAAGTAAACCACAATTGGACTGTTTACGTTACTATAAAGCAGTTGCACCAAGTATTTCAATCAAATACCCATGACACTAATGTATCGCAGTAAATATCTATTTAAATATTATTCTCGTAATGTTCATAAAAACATTTCTTATGTATTATTGTGAACCCGTTATATAAATTATAGAGATTGACATCCGGTTGAGGACTTCAATTGAGAGTATTTTAGTAATTATTTGTAGTTATTATACATTTTTAATATGTTATTGTATCTATGATTTTGTGATGAGCTTCCATTTCACTCTAGTAGACCATAATTTCATATTATTGGTCAAGTTTGGTCATATGTCGATTCACCCTCCGTTTAACCAAAACCAAGTGATTGATATCCACTCTGTCATCGCTAGAAAAATGTCAATCCAACCGACGTTGGTCACTTACATAACTGACGCCAGCCAACATAAGCCATAATTTCATGATCAATGTCTACCATCTTGTCGATTAAATCAAGAGAAGACCAGCATCGGTCATGAACTCGGTTGCGAACGGCATCGGTTCCTAAATTGGTTGCAATCGATATCGTTTCAACACTCAGTATTAATCGACATAAGTCACTAAGGTTCTGATTGGTTATATGTCACAAAGCCCGACGTTGGTCAGTGGTCGGTTGCTAGTGTCAGCAAAAAAAGATTACCTCGATTATTTTCAGGAAAAAAAGAGGTAAAAATACTTTTTATTTCGCCTCTTTTTATCTCAGCTGTTTCAGGAAAACAATCAAGGTGAAATTCCCTCTATAACTGAGGTAAAAAACTGTTGTTAATCGTATGTTTATATGTTAAAATTTTGGCACTTTATGCATTTTGAAACTACTTTGGAATATTTTAATACCTTATTTTTCAAATTTCTAACTTACAATTTTATTTTAACTTACAATTTTATTTTATTTTTGATTGATGCGTTTGTTAGCTTTTCAACCAGTCATTTTTAATATTAATATCAATGTTCCTATTTTCGATTATTAGATTCTTATTTAGTTATTTTTTTAATGTTTCAATAGTGTGAATTATATTTAAAATTTTAACTAAGATTTTTTTTCCAATGTTAGTGTCACATTTTGGTGTGCACTTTGGTGTTTTGCACGTAGCATTCCAATAAATTCAAGCTCAATTACTCATTCATTAAACATTGTGTATTTTAATATATTATATAATATTTATCTATTGTATTTTATTGTGTATTTTATTGATGTTCAACTTATTTAATTTGACGTGTATTTTTTATTAATTTATATTTAACTATTTTAATTCCATTTTTTCCTGCCTCACGGCTTGTCTTTGAGCCCGATCTGACAGGGTAATCTTCATCGGACTCTATGGCCTAGGAAATCCAAGGAAGGAAGGAGGAGACCACATCCAAAAAAAAGCCTTTAGAAGGTGGACACTGCGTCATGCATTGGATGAGAAAGGATAAATTAACTGAAGTGCTAACCAAGAATAAAGCAGTAGAAAGAAAGTAATAACATGGCGGTGGTTAATAAGCGCTTAGGTAGCGACGGACAACCTCTGAAAAGGTTGCCAATGTGAAAGAAGAATAAGCCTCGACATGAGGAAGATTGCCCTTGACTCGTTCCCTCTTCAGGCTCGGACAACCTTCAGAAGGGCATTTGGCCCCCTTACGGTGCCTTTTATGGTGGACATGAATGGTGATTACAGCTTTTTTGATGTAACGGATTGTGGAACTAGGCTCTGAATTGATATGGTGGTGAACGGAGCCATCTTCACTTAAGTCGTAGCAGTCTTCGATCCCCAGCTAGATTGGTCTTCTGGGGAGCTTGTTTCCACCTCCAGTTGGAAGCCTCTCCTGCGATGACTACTAGGAACAATAATAAATAAGCATTATCAAACATACTAGGAATGAAAGTACAAAGATGCATGTGAAATTAAGGTAAACATTGGGTTGACGTGTGTTTTAGTTTATTTTATATTTAACTTTTTTAATCTAATGTGTATTTTTGCCTCACAGCTTGTCTTCTCGACCGATCATACGAGGCAATCAACATCGGAATCTAGGCCATGGCGATCCAAGGAAAGAAGGAGGCGACCACATCCAAAAGAGCCTTCGAAAGGTGGCCACCGCATCAAGCACCTTATGAGAAAGGATGTTGAAGCATTAACCACGAATAAAGCATTAGATGAGGAAATACATACCAGTGGTTGATAAGCGTTCAGGTACTGGCGGAAAACCTCTAGGAAGGTTACCCATTAGGAAGATGAATAAACCCTAACAAAAGGAAGATTGCCCTTTACATGTTGCCTCTTCAGGCTCGGAGAACCTTCGGAAGAGCCTTTGGCCCTCTCGCCGGGCTTCTTGTGGTGGATATAAACGACTAGGAATGGCAATTTTTCCCATGCCTCTGATTGGGGAGCCAGGGTTGGAATTTATATGGTGGCCAGCGAAGCCACCTGTGGCTGAGCCACCTTTAGCTTATTAGAAACAGCCTCTGATCCCTAACCTGATTGGTTTTCTAGGGAGTCTTTTCCCTCCTCTTGTTGGAAGCCTCTCTTATGATTCCCACTGAAAACAATAATAAACAAGCATTATCAAATTTATTGTGAACAGTGTTCTAAACGGCCCCGCCTAGTCCCGATTAATCCCTGCATAGGCGCTAGGCGGTGCCTGTCCGCCGCGCATAGGGCCTAGGCGGTCCGCCTAGGCGTTT
>JAULKK010293917.1:0-13099 GCA_032355705.1 Rubia peregrina
GAGTTGAATGACTTTCAACCCGTGGGTTGAGCGGGTTTCAACTCGACCCGTTTTGACCCGACCCATATTTTACCCATCATAAAATGGGTAAAAATAGGTCATACCCATATTTTTAATTACTCATTTTACCCAACCCATATTTGACCCGTCCGCCCATTTACCACCCATAGTTAGTAGCAAGGGTCCTGTTGATAAGGAAAGATGCAAATAGTGAGCAGAGAGGCTAGAGCAGAGGTATGTAATCAAGCGTGCCAAATATCCACCCTGCGATGACAAGTGATGGTGCTTCCGGTTTCCACCCCTTTCGATACTTTGAATAGTATGGCATGATGCATTGAAGACAATGCATCCATTAAGTGTGGGGAAGCGATCTTCTTTTGATGACATTTCTTTCATTTTTTGTTATGTTTTTTTGGGTGATTCATACACTTATTTTTGTTGCTTTGGATGTTTGATTTTTTTTTTTGTGTGATTTTATGTTTAAAATATTTTGTGTTATAGTAAGGAACTCCACTCCATTGGTTGGGAGCTGTGCCGCCCTGCCTTTCGATCGATGCTTGTCAGCTTTGGGCTGGAGATTGGCAATTGACTGAGCGTGCTTATTAGATAGCATATAATGAAAATTTGAAGAAAAAAATTGAAAAAAATGAAAAGGAAAACAAAAAAGAACCCACTAAGTTAAAAACTGAAAAGGGTAACTTAGGAAAAATTGGGAGGCCCGGATAGGTCGAAAATCCGAAAGGCAAATTTATGCAATAATGATAGCCTAAAAGTGAGGGAAACTGTGAGGTTAGGATGAAAATCCAAGAGGGCTTCTGGTAAAATGAGAGAACGAGAGAAATTGAAATATGTTTAGACTCGTTTTGCCTATTTGTGGGACTTCCAGATAGAGTAAGTTTTCTTATTTTTCTTTGGATTCTCAAACCACATTTATATTTGGAATTTCGTTGTTTTGGTGGTTATAACTCCTAAGGTCGGGATATGAAGGTTGGTGAGCCTTTGTGTTTTGGGTTAGGGTAGCTCTAAGAATAAGGATGGTTGATTGTGTTTGGGGGGATAGATCTTAGGGGACTATCTTAGGACTTTATTCGTTCTTACTCGAGGACGAGTAAGGGTCTAAGTGTGGGATTTGATGAGACTGTAATTTCTTATCCTTTTAACACATTTGATACCCATTTTTATCATGCTTTATTGATGGTAAGCTAGTATATTAGATATTTTACTGAAGGGTTAGAATCACCTTATGAGGTTAATCACCCTGATTTTCTTATTTAAGCATTTAGTGTCTAGTGTGTTTGCCTCCATGATTTGGTCGTATTCAAGATGTTTAGTGTGTTTATTGGAGATTGATCATTAGAAAAGGTCATTCACAAGAATGATAGTACGTAGAAGGTTATCCGCGAGGGTGGTAGTAGAACAAAGGCTGCTTATCTAGTGGTAGTAGGTTGCATTGATTAGGAGAGAAGAAGAGAAGAAAAAATAAAAATAATTGAAGCACATGCAAGGCAAACGATACGAATCGTGTTGTTCAGAAGCACAATCAAGACCAAGACACAGGCCCACATAATGTACTGTGTTAATTTAAATGGTCCGGGAAATCAAGAAAATGCAAAGGCTCGAGAATTAGCCCCGGAGAACGAAACATGTAAACTTACACGACCTATATTCATTTACACAGATCATCACTTAAGACACAAGCCCCAAGGAACGGGCCGTGGAAATCGATAAGTACCGTACCGGGGACTTGTGAACGGCATGTACCATCGGGTTAAAAGGGGGTTTTAAGAGTTGAATTTTATTTTTCTATCTTCCCACCTATAAAAGCACACTTTTATCCAATGGATAAGGGGGAAGACTTCTAGGTTTTAGATTGTACTTTTTCTTTCTCTTTTCATTTATTTCACTATGTTTAGCTTCTTTAATCTATTTATTGTTATGGGTTATTGTAGTTAGGCTAGATTAATGCTCGAGATCATTTGTTAAACATATCACTACAAGAAATAAGACATTTCACCACAGTTCTGGGGAACTTTTTACCTCGATTTTCTGTCCAAAAAACTGAGTTAAATAGTGGCGGATTAAAAAGTTCACTTTTTACCGCGGATCAAAATCGACATGAAAAGTATTTTTTACCTTGGTTTTTCCTAGAAAAAACCTAGGTATAAAGTTATTTAACCGAGACCGACTGTAGTGCGACGCTGGTTGGTTTATGATATGACTGACAATGATGATTAAGACCAACTTCTGTCTAATCGAATGCACAAGCGACGTCATTCTTTATGAATACACTTCGGTTTGACAACTTGAATGTGTGCCAAGGTCGGTCATCGGCGATGTCGGGCAGTGGCATAGACGACGTCAGTATTCCATGTAATGAACGATGTCGATATTTTGAACATGCGGTGTTTGCATGTACAATGTTGATGATTTAGCTTATTAGTGTCGGTAGTGTAGACATATTATCGTATTTTAGGCTCGATTGCATGGTTATTTAATATTCGATGCCACAAATATTGCTAAAATGTCACACTATTTATTTGATATACATTTCATATGAAATAAAAGCACACTTCAATAACATATTACAATCTTACAGTACAAACTATTACTTTAAAATACAAAACCGTGATACAAACTATTAATGGCATTCAATCTCCATATCATAATCTTTGTAAATGACAAGTTCATTCATTTATACGTTGAAAGTCCACTGATAATTCTCTGTTTCCCGTCACTACAATTGCATACAAACCATAGTTTATGTTAGAAATAGGGTTTACACAAATGAAGTATACACCAATTAATTATTCTATTACCAGAATAATACTTTGTGCAAGTAAAAGTTACCATTATTGTCCTCATTTGAGTTGAGGTGGTTTAGCAAACTTAATTTTTGTGCATCTTTTGATCTGTCATGTAACTATATTCACTAATGTTAGACATAGAAGGAATTGACCATCTAAAGTGAAAGAACGTGGACTCATCTGCATATATGTGACGTCGGTCGTGCATATTTTTGCCATCACATTAACCAACCAATTGACCGACGTCGGACATTTATACAATATTTTTGCAAATATGACATTCTTGCCTAGAAATCAACCTTTATCTATGCCTAATACTTTTCATTGGTCATACATAACAACCTAAGAAATCAATCAAAAGAAATGCAATTTGAACATGTAATGGATGAAAGCAACCTCAATTTTCAACTGGATATGCTCCACCCTCTGGTGCTTGTAATAGCTTGATTCCAATTGTCTAATATTATTTGAATGGAAAGTTGGGAGAATGTGGTTTAGGTGGGGGAGTTGAAAGAGATAGGAAATGGAACAATTTTAGATGGAAATTATTAGGGATAGGAAAATGTGGGCATTTTAGCAGAAACTTATGGGTAATAAATGATAGGCAACCAACGTCGATAAATAAGGGTCTTTATGCGGCCCATGAAGGCCCGTCGATGTCATATGACCCAATAAGGTTATTCAAGGAAAAGTTGGTAATATCTCGGTATCTTGTAAATTCCACAAATGTCAGTTGTGTCAGGGTTTTGATCTAGCCTATGGCGGCCTATCAACGCCTTATGGCCCAAAAAGGTTGTTCAAGCTAACGTTGGTGACATTTTGGTTGGTTGTCGATTCAAGCAATTTATGTTGCGATGCCGCACAAGTAGTCTTGTCTGGTTGACCATTGGTTGGCTTCTTCAGTAAATTTAGCTAGATGCCCAAAGGTTCGACCTTTATACTTGTTAGGTTGACCATGGTTTGACTTTGTTCTTAAATTAACGTACATGGCCAAAGGTTTGATTGTTAGGTCGATAGTGGTTTGATTTCTTTCATGAATCTACATTATAGACTAAAGGTTCAACGTATAGTCTTGCTAGCTCGATCGTTGGTTGTTTTGTTTCTTAAATTGACATAAAGGCCCAAAGGTTTGACATTTAGTCTTGTAAGGTCGATCATGCCTTGACTTCCTTCGTAAATTTATATAGTAGACTAAAGGTTCGACCTTTAGACTTGTAGGGTTAATTGTGGCCTGACAGATGATCAAAGGTTCGACCTTTAGTCTTGGTAGGTCGATCGTTGGTTGAATTCCTTTTTAAATTGACATACATGCCAAAAGGTTTGACCTTTAGTCTTATTATGTTGGGTTTTGGACTAATGCCAATATAATTTCTAAGTAAATATTTATTAAATGTTTAGGAACCTGAAAGGTCACCTAAGGTTTTTCTAACTAATTACCAACATCGTTTGTCCTTCGCATCTAACATCGATAATAGCAACACATAACGTGAGGTCATCCATTCTAATAAATCTCCATATGCGACGTCACATACCATTCGGTTAAGCATTTATTTCGATTTCATAACTTTTTACCGTGGTTAAAAAATGATCGAGGTAAAAAGTCTACCTTTTACCTCAGTTTTTTAACCAAAGTAAATAATATTTTTTTACTTCATTTTTAAAAATAACCGAGGTAAAAGAACTTTTTACCTTGGTTATTCTCCATTTTTTCATAATCGAGGTAAAAGGAGCAAAGTAAAAGGTGTGTTTTCTTGTAGTGTGTTTAGTTAACCATTTATGAGATTCCAAGATTCATCATATTTATGCTTTAATTATAATTATAATTGTTGTTTGCGTTTATGCAATGATTATTTCATGATAAAGATTAATACTTATTGCTAATTGTGATTATGCCATAATTTAGCATTAGGCTCGAGAATGAATTTGAAGAGATTTTGTCTCTTTGTCGGTTTGGTCAATGGTCAACGCGAACATTGTGTCTAGGAGAGAAATATATGCATAAAGCTAGTCATTGAGTTAGATTAGGCTTAAATGCGTGATTAAGTTAGTTTATGGACGATGCATGAGTTGCCGGAGTAGGCTTCACACATCATTTTGGGGTCATATGGTAATCCCGATGGTCATATCCCGAGTTTGTGGCACATAGGTCCGTTAGATTCAAAGGGGTCAACAAGGAGGTACTAATGTTCTAAGTGGAACAGTACGAGCTTTTAGGAATATTTTTGAAACATTTTTGTAGTGTGTTATGGTTTAAATGGAATGAATGTTTGGACCATTATGGTTTGGTATTAAATGATACTTTATTGATATTAAAAAAATGAGTTTAATATTTCATGTATTCTGATGAGTTTTCAATATTATATTTATTATATTCGCTTGTAAAATACATGGTGTTGAAGTTTTAAATTTTCAAAATAAAATTTATGCACGTTTTGATTTTCAGTTGAAGTTTTACATGTTTCGAATTGAGGTTTATATGAATTCCATTGAGAGTTTTTCTTCGCCTAAACAGGAATTGGAAGAGGAATGAGGGAGAGTGTTATTTATAATCTTTTTTTGGCAGAGAGATCCCTATAGTTATTAAAGTCGTTTAAAATTAACCCTGAAATAAAAAATAGTTATAAAACCAAAACCTAAGGAAATGAGAATGAGAAAGTGTTCATCATATTTATAAATTTATTTAGTCTTTGCAGAAAGGTGTGAACTTTTTAAAATTAACCCCAAAAATAAAATAAGGGAGAGACTTTTTTTTTGGTCCTCAACATATGTCGCATGTGAGATCCCACACTTCAATGATAGATACGAGATCATTTGGTACTTAAAATAAATTAATATGGAAGTTGTTTAGGGTTATAGGGAAAAAACAGTAATCGTGAGTTACAAATAAATATATATATATATATATTAAAGTACGATGAAACGTTAAATATACATACATCATAAACAAGAATATACAGAACTCAAGACATTATTAAGGGTAGACATTTCGAAACAAAGGAAGAAACAATAATTAACGTAAGAGTGTTATACTATAAACTCTAGAGGCACGAATGAATAAAAAGTTAGTTGAAATTGATTCTGAATGTTCATTAAATCATTTCAACATTCAACAAGTACAACTTCAAAGTTTGTAGAAATTTATTTTTATATCAAAATAAGTTGAGAATTAAAATATAAAATAAAAATATACAGGGAATAAATTCATCGTATTTTTTTTATTTCTTAGATTATATTATATATATATAAGTAGGATAAATAAAATTTGAAAAAATAAGTGTTTCAAATTAAATTTTCAATAAGAATTCAATTGAAACAAGTACAAAACTTTAGGTTATAATTTTATTTTCAATAAAAGAAACTTTGCAGTCAAATTGTAATAAGGTGATAAAATAACAAAAATAAAATAAAGAACATAACAGAGGAGATATGAACTTATGATCCATGCGTATATATCATCATTCCTTTAACTCAAATTAATTAAACTAGAATAATAATATAACAAGACAAGAATGTTAACTATGTACCTTATACAGTATTAAAGATAGAGATTTGAATGTAAATGAAGATATACTAAGTTCAAAAGTGTATGGAAGATACATAAATACTAGAAGTAAAAAATATTTTTAAAAAATTAGACTTACTAAATATGTATTTATACTATTACTAAACGTGTATTTATACTGAATTTAGCAATTAGAAAAGACAAGTATAAGTATAGTAACTAAAATGTGGCCATGATAAAGTATGGAATATAAATATTATAACATTAAACTAATAGTTTGACAAGTAAGTGGTTCATAACACAGATTCAATAAGAATTCAAGTATCTTAAAGATATATATATAATATATATATATATAGAACAATGACTTTTACTACCAAGATATTCAAAAAGGAATTTAAAAAAAAATCTTGATACCAACAAAGTATACAGAAAGGGTAAATTAATATATCAAACCAATTACAAAGGGACATCTAAAAGGAAAAGAAATTTAAATTAAAACAAGTTAGGATGATTAGAGAAACTTGGCAGACAATCTTGTGTGCGGGATAAGGAAAGAGTATTATTGATCTTATCCATATTATGGCTAATTTTAGAAGGACCAAAATGATAAAAGAAAAGTAAGGAAGATGGTAGAACTTAGAAGATAATACGAACTTCAAAATGTGAACTCTCGACCTTAATGAATTTTATACGTATGTAATAACTAGGTTATAACCATAAACTCATATTCTCTCATCTGTTTTCTTCGACTATTTTTGGCTATAACTCCAAACCCGACAAGAAATTTAAACATAAAATAAAATAAGATAAGATAAATAAATAAGTAATATTAGCTTTAATAAAATATCGACTTATTTATAGAATTCTTTGAGAAAGGAAAAATGAATAATAGTCACCAAATTAGGAAGAAAGCGAGATATACAATTAACACATTTAAAAGAATAATAAGAATAAGTCATTAAGAAATAATGAATTGAGTTGTTAATTAAATATCTATATTATTATGATTTTGTAATAAAGTCACGTAATATTTGAATCCCAATTGAAATCCAAATATTGAAAAATAATAATTGAGTTATTGATTAAACATATATATTATTGTTGAAATTCAGTAATAAAACCTCGTTACATAGTTACAATTGAAACTAAAATATTGACAATTTTCACTCATTTAAAGAGAGAAAGAAGTACTAATAATAAATAAGAAAAATATATTAATAATATATATACATTATAAATTAAATTAATAAAGAGAAAAAAACAAAACAAAATGGGGGTAAAATGGGATGGGCGGTCAACCCCACCCCAATGCACATTCAGCCAGCAGACATTTTGTTGTCTGTATAAGAAGTGGCGGAACCAGGAGCTCAGGCAGGGGGGCTGAAAAGGAGAGTAATTTGTTTACTGGCGATGGCGTGGTGTGGTGGGAGGACGGTGGCGTGGTGGACGGATGGTGGCGTGGCTGGCGGACGTCGGTGTGGCAGACGGACAGCGGTCGACGAGGGCGCAAGAGATGAACGACGGCATCGGTCGGTGACTCAGCGGGGCGAGCGGACAATCAGCGTCTCAGCCAGTGGTGGTGGCGGAACGCTTCTGCGAAAGCCAAAAAGAAGAAACATGCACACACACTGAAATGTTAAAGTAGCATTTAGGGTTACATTGGGTTGTACTTGGGCCGATTGGTTTTCAGCCCAATTGGCCCTCCTTTTTTTGCACGCCGGCAAAGTGAAACGACGTCGTTTAACTTATCAAAATGACGTCATTTTGATAAGCAAAATGACATCATTTTGATAAGTTAGGAAATAAAAAAATAGAAAATCATGTTGTCTTCTCCGTCGTTCTTCAGCGGCCGAGAATCGCCGATTCCACCGCATGCACATTTATGAAGAGGGGTGGAATCCATGAATTCCGGTGACCCATAGCACTAATTTTTGGGCCGCCGGATCCTGCCCTCGCCACCCCTGGTTTTGCCGGTGTATAAGGCTATGCGAAGCCTTAAACCAAGTGCCAAAATACAGTAGGAAAAGGCTGAATGCCATAGTGATTCCTTTGCAAATAAGGCCAAATGCCAAATCCAATGCCAAAAACAAGTTGCCAAAATACCAATGCAAATGGGAGGGCCAAATTGAAGGTATAAGTCGGCCAAGAAGAAGTCGGCTAAATACAGATACTCCATCTGTCTCATTTCAAACTGCACACTTACTATTTGACACTATTTTATATCAAATTTTAACTGTATATTTGAGTACATATATAAATAATAATATTATCGTAAGTGATGTTGTTGAATTCATCAAAACAAGTAGTTTCTCAACAATAATTTTTTGTTTGCCGTTATTATACGTATTTAAACATATTAACGATTAGACAAATTTCTTGATAAGCGTGAAAAAGATTCCGTGCAGGTTGAATTGGGATGGAGGGAGTAGCTAAATGAAAATACTGGAGAACGAGTACTATAAATATTGGGGAATGAGGCGTTGTTTCTTCGGACTTCGTTCCGAAGAAATCATTCCCTCCCCTTCTTTCTTACCAATAAAATACATGGAAATTTAACTTTTTGGATAGGAACAATATTATTGCACTAATTTCAAAATGCTGAAACTACATTCAATCTGATGAGTATTTTCATCGTCCTAGCACGAATTGAATTAAAATTTATGATTGCATGTCATTTTATGCATGTTAATTTTAAATGTGTTATTTGATAACTTTATATAATGCATGAAATATTATCCTATTTTCATGTTTATCATTTTGTTTTATAATAATTAAGCATGGTGTGTACTTTATCGTACTGTGATTAGTTATTGTGATACTATGTGAAATTAATTACTGATTATATGTGGATGACCGGCTTGTACTTTATCTTGCCGTGTCAAATATGACTGCTTGCTACTTGATTGTTGACTGTGTTTATCAGGGTCCCCGACGCGATTGGAGTTCGGTCTAGTTTGGCGGGGAACGGTATAGACCGGACCGTACGACTAGATGGGCTACTCGTGGCATTTCTGGTATGATAGCAAGGACCCTAGTTAATTAAGCCTAACAGGTGTAGCGGAACAGTTAGAGTGAAGTACACGGGTGCCTTTACTTCTTTTGGGGAAGGATCTTGGGCGAACCTTAGAATCTTTTGGTTTAGGTTGTACCATAGTTATGCAAAATATTAATGTAAAACTGATTCTTACCGGATCCTTCAGAAATTTTGCATGTACTTTATTTAAAACTCCTGTTTAATACTTGTATTAAGACTTTCACCGTAATAGTAAGTTAGGTTTGGATTTTCTAAATTGCTTCCGCATAACTGTATTTGTTTGTTACAACATTTGAGTAATCCGATCCGTTGGATTCTCGGTAGCACACCCAGTCCGACCTGCGCTGAGCAAGTGGGTCATGGATCTGGGGTGTTACAGCAATACGATCTTTTGGTCCCCAGTGCCAAAACTGTGTACATTCGGTAACCAACAAATTCAAAATGATTTGTTTGGTCCGCAAAGGTGATTTCAGGTAAGACTAAGTGGTTTTCAGATATAGCCAGGGGTATTTTCATAATTTTACTAATTAAAAATATTTTCACTTTCTTCCCCAGTGACTCGCCGGAGCTAAGCTGAAGGCTTCGCCGACTGAAGTTGCGCTGCCGAGCGAGTTAAATTTCTTTGGCGACTTTCTTGGCTCATGATATGGCGGTGTTGTGTTTTCGCCCTCGACTGGATGGTTGTGCATCTTCACATCGGTGTGGACTCACCGAGATGATGGGGCAGAGTTGAACTCACTTCGTCAACATTGTGGTGGGATGGAACTTCGTCGCAAAGGATACGAGTTAAGCACTACTCAGCCTTAGCAGGGCGGTTAGAAAATCATCGGCCTCGACGCTATGGATCTATTGTATCTTCTCAGTCAGGTGGTGTTGAACGGCGGTGTAGGCCAGAGCTGCTTTGCCATAGCTATGGGGTTCATCGCTGATGACCTGAGTTGAGCGACGAAACTGGGTATTAGTTCGCCGGCGTGAGTAGAGTTGGAGCGGTAGTGGTTCGTGGTTCAAGATGCCACCTGTTGTTCAAGATGCTATTGGAGAATGCATTGGATGCGTCGGAGGAATTCGATGTTTAAGATTATTCTGAGGAGTTCGAGAATGGGCAGCAAGGCGGCAAAGCAACCCCTAAGCTCGAAGGCAGCGGAATTTTTTGGAGTTTTAAAAAAAATTAGGGGCAAATGTATCTTTTCACATAATTCTGGCTAAACTTACCTGAAAACCACCCAAAATATAGTTTTGGGGACCAAAAAATCATTTTGAATTTGTTGGTTACTGTTTGTAAGCAGTTTTGGCGTTGAGGACCAAAAGATGGTATTGCAATATATGTAGGGGACCAAAAAACAATTTAGTCTAAGGAAATATACAAATATAACCCTATATTTGGGAAAGTGCAGATATAACCCAAAGATAAATTTTAGTGCAAATATAACCCTAACTAATTGATGAAAGTGCAAATATAACCTTCTGGTGAGAAATCTGGCGTTCACCCCCCAAAATGACAAAAATTCCCTTGGACCAAAATCTAAATTTGGGTGGACAATTATACTTTTACCCGCCGCCGGACCGGGTCGGGTTATATCAACACATTATGAAAACTGATAGGGTTATATCAGCACATTCCTAAAACTTATAGGGTTGTATCATCACATTCGTAAAAAGTGTAAGGTTATATCAGCACATATTATAAAAGCAAAACCCATCAACATTAAAAACCCTATGTAAAAAAACATAACAAAATAACAACTGCGCAAAGAACATCAAAGGTCATACAATCATTAATCCGAACTAAACTCAACAAAATAAACAAAATATCATCAAAATCCTTATATTTTATACCATATATACTGTATTTTTCTATTCGTGTGAAGGGAAGCAAAAGAAAATAAAAGATTAAAACTCAACACCGCATTAATCTAGTGAATTAAGGGGAATTTCGGATGAAGATACCATTTTTGAAATGTTCCCACACCTCCACTTCATTTTCCGATGCGTCAACCTCGCCAAAACTCTTTCTTTGCCACTACAATCACACTTTGGAATGTCAGCAATCGGTAGAAGAGGTTGAAATGGCAACTGCGTATGGTTGGCATTATTTATTTTACTAATATGACACTTTGTTTTTATAGTATGTGCTGATATAACCCTACATTTTTTTACGAATGAGCTGATATAACCCTATAAGTTTTAGAAACGTGATTATTTAACCCTGTCACTTTTCATAATGTGCTGATATAACACTACCTATTATGGTGGTGGTGCAGCAGGAGTCCGTTGGCGTTATTTGGGTAATAATTATGCTAAGGGCAATAAAGTCATTTCCTATTTTTTTATAAAATTTTATTCATAAGGACGAAATGTCTTTTCACAAAATTCTGGCTAAAAGTTTCCGGAAAAGGTTATATTTGCACTTTCACTCATTATCTAGGGTTATATTTGCACTTTCAATTATACCAGGGTTATATGTGCACTTTCGTCAATTATATATGATTATATCTGCACTTTTCTCATAAAATAATTATAAAAAGTACTCCATATCAATTCACCACTTGTTTATATATGTTTTCATCCATGGATTAACCATTAAATGGTCTAACAAGAGACCTTCTCATTTTACAATATTTTTAAACAAATTTTCATATTTTAATAATGTTTGATAACTCATTTTCATGAAATAAATATGATATAATCCATCCATCCCAGCAAAAATTACACAATTTCATTTTTCATCTGTCACAACAAAATTGACATGATCTGAAAATTACATTAAAGGACATATAATATTTATTAAATTCTCACAACATTCTCTTTAAATTCAATAGCTTTCAGATTGGACCCATTATTTTTCCATAATAACCCATCTTTTCAACACTTATTGCCTACCACATCCCTTCGCATAAAAGAATGATTCAAAAGCAATTCCGCCATTTTTGGCAAGATGGAGGGAGTACTTTTTCCCCGATAGATGCAACTACATAATCGTTAAATGATCCAAGAATATTCCATTCCATTGCACGTGATTAGTACACAATCAAGTAGTATACATTGTATCCATAGATCGCTCCTATTACATGAGCTTATAACTACGAATGCCAACAAATGTACTAGGAGAATCTCCAATAGTAAACTACCAACATGTTGTAGCGATGTCAATGACATCAATAGTAAGCTACACCATGTATTTTATCTTGCGATGCTGTAGTAAGCTACAACATGTTGTGGTATCGCTTGGCAAGAAACATGCATGGCATTTAAAACATAGATGAGAGACTTTGTTCCATTTAAAAATATATATATATTGCAAGAAGGTGCAATTGTAGTTAGACTTGCTATGTTATCTAAGTGAGTTGGTAAGCTACAAACTCCTCCAATTCTTAGCTACAATTATTTACTACTCCCTTCGTCCCACTATAAATTGCTTAATTTGACTTTTAAAAGTCAACTGCATTAATCTTTAGCTATTAATATCTTTATTTATGTGAGTAAAAGAAATTCAGAAAAAATATAATATGAAAATACATGTTATGATGAATCCAACGGCATATAATATGATAATAATCTCACATATAGAATAATAGAATTTAATAGTTGAAGTTGGACTATCAAAAGTCAAATTAAGTAATTTATAGCGGGACGGAGGGAGTATAATTTAATGGATCCACATTTTTTTACCAATAATTCTTGAGTGTGTCTCTTGAAAGACGGTCTTTCCATAAGTCATGGAAAGACCAAGGTTTAAAGTGTAAATTTGAAGAAATC
>JAULKK010293928.1:0-13099 GCA_032355705.1 Rubia peregrina
AATAATATGTATACTTATACATTTGGGGTCAAAATTAACAAATTTTGACTAAATAAATAATTAAATTGCAGCTTGAATCGGGACAAATGGAGTACTAACATTTAACCTGGATTTCTTGGTCCAAGAAAAAGTTAAAACTTGAGTTTTATGTGCGTACTACCTTGTACTAACATTAAAAATATTTGATCATCCATCCATTTAACAATGTAAAAAGATAAAATCATAAGAACAAAAAAGATATTTTAACAATGCATATTCATGTTAATCTAATACAATGACATATGATAATATTTTTATTTATATATTAACATAATTTTAAGGATTAAACATGATCAATTTTAACCTAATATTGCTATCGGAATTCAACAAATTCATTTACCTTCATATTCTCAAGTTTGTTGTAGTTTTCATTTAGACTAAAGATTGCTTTTGTAAGATTGATTTTTTCTGCTTGAATTTATGTGAATGAAATGAGTTGATGAAATTGAGTATAGGAAAGAAAAAGTTAATGAAATTGGTGAAATTTTGTCAAAAAAGAAAATATAAATAACCAAAAGAAAATATGTGCTAGTATTAAGGGAACAGAAGAAATACTCCCTCTAGTAATCACTAAGTTTGACGCATCACATTTTCTTTCATAATAAAAGGTATAAAAAATTAATATCTGCTTATTTAACTTATCGTTCTCCAAATCCAATCTAATCTTCTAAATATATTTCAACTTACATAATATTCCCTGAATTTACCGTGTTAAACTTAAAGAAAAAGAATGGAGTAATAGGATTTGTTTGATGGTCAAAGATGCAGTATCTCTCCTCAACTTTACGCTCTCAATAGAGTTTTATTCTTTCCCAAACTTACCAAGGTCGTTAGACCGTAGCTGTAAAAAGACTTAATGAGCCATTAAAGATTGCTTCACAATTTAAATATTGTGTTATAAGTTAAAATAAGTAATAATGTGTATTTGAATGTAAAGATATAAATTAAAAAATATGTTTTAGAATATTTAAATTTAGTAGTATGTAATTTAATAAATACAGTGCAAGTCCATAACTTATAGACGAACCACTTGTCAGGAGACCTTTCAAAACTAATATAATGTTAGGATTTGAATGAATATATTAATGCTTTAGAAGGAACAAAAAAGAACGTACGAATATTGCAATTTGCGAGTCTTGCCAGCCAAAATTGATCCAAAAAGATATCAAGGTGGAATTATTGGTTGATTTCTTGGAGTTGCTTACTGCTTAGATATACTACTCCCTCTGTCTCTGCTTAATTTGCAGGGTTATTTTTGGGACACTATTTCAAAAGCAACATTTCACCGCATATTTAAATTGATATATGAACAATAATATATACATATGTGATATTGTTTAATTCGTCGCAACACGTAGTTTCTGAAAAGTAACTTTTTATTTACCGTTATTATACGTAGTAAAGATATTAAGGGCCAAAGATGTTTCTTAAATTGTGTAATAATGATTGTTGTGCAATTTAAGTTGAGACGGAGGGAGTACCAGGTTTTCAAAAAAGAAAGAAAAAAAGATATAGTGCCAGTACTACTCATGAAATTGATAGCTGTAAAACTTGGGGCAAATGGCTGAGACTAGAGCTGTACACAGATTCTAGGAGCGCATATAACTTCAGAGCCAGCAGTACGTTTACCAAGCAACTCTCTTCCCAAAAAAATTATACCAGCTCCAACAATAATAAATTAAAGGGAAATATACAAATATAACCCTATATATTTAAGAAAGTACCGAGATAATTTTTATTGTAAAAATAACCCTAACTACTTTACATAAATGCAAATATAACCCTAAACACTATATTCCGGCATTGACTACACATAAAATGACTAAAATGCCATTTCCTAAAATCTAAAAGAGTTAAGGACCATTTTGCCCTAACCACAACAACCGCCACCGCCGGCTCTCCACCACCCTACCCAACGAGTTCCACCACCGCTGCCTTCAACTGTCGTCTTCCACCCCCTGCCTGCCATTCAATCCGCCCGAAAACAAGATTCTGAAGCCACCACAAACTGTATCTCCCCGCTGATGATGTTAGAGGTGATGGTCCCCCGCCGACGCCACCCCGCCAATACCCTCATTAAACCCTATCCCACCTCACCGGACGCCACCCCGCTGACACCCCATTCAACCCTAACCCTCCCGCTCGATGCCATCCACGCTCGACACCACCTCACCGATGCCCCATTCAACCCTAAAGCCACCCCGCCCGACGCCCAATGCTCAACCTTCAAATCGATGCCCAACGCTCGAATCGATGCCCAGCGCATACATCTTCACCGCCGCACTCGATCTTCAAATTGAGACCGACGTAGACTTCCTCACCACCACGCCCAGTCTTCAAATCGACGTCGGCGTAGGCACCTGTCACTCGCAAGCGATGCAACCACCTAACATAGGACACCCGTCGCCATCCGCTGCTCGCCACCACCCAACCAATCCCCCGCCGCCTGTCACCACCAAACCCAGCCTACCCACCGCTCCCCACCACCCAAGCAAAGAAGAAGAGAAAATAAAGAAAACGAAGAAGCCGTGGGAGAAGAAAAGAAGAGAGAAGAGGAAGAAAAGAAAAGAAGCGGTGGGAGAAGAAAAGAAGAGAAGCTGCCGGAGAAGAAAAGAAAGAGAGAAGGGGAAGAAAAGGAAAAAAAATGAAGGAAGGAGATTAGGGTTTCATGGGTATGCAGACAATTTCAATATTTTTTATATTTTATATTTTTATAGGGGTAAAATAGTATTTTTTATAATAATCCGGTCTCAAACTGCTGTAAAAGGTTATATTTGCACAAACACTAACTATTTAGGGTTATATTTGCACTTTTAATTATCACAAAATTGTATGCACACTTTCATGAATTATGTAAGGTTATATACGCACTTTGCTCTAAATTAAAAATTTAAGCACTAGAAAGGGGGAAAAACAAAGAAAACAAAATCAAGCAAAGCTCTTCCTAAGATACACCTTCAGACAAGACGCCGCAGGCAGCGTTGGCACTGTCGCTGCAGCTTGCTTGGTCAAATATATGCTACTCTCTGATTCACAAATAATACTCCCTCCGGATTTTTATGGTGGTAGACATTATTTAATAAAATTAAAATAAACGGTGAGGATTGTATTGAGAGAGGAAAAAGTAAATTGAATGGATGAAAATAATTCAACATTTACTAAAAGGGAAATGAGTCATTGTTAAATAACCAAACAAAAAAATAATGATAGTTAATGTTAGAAAACTGGAGGAAGTAACTTATTTTGACCATAAACTTTTTCACAACCTATTTAACTATAGATAATTTTTGTTTAATACTATAACGGATATCATGTGACATATCTTTGATAACCCTATGGTCCACTAAAAGGTAAAATTCAAATTACAGTTTCATGAAACACAAACATAAAATCATGGGTTTCACTTTTGAGTCCGCCTTTTGAAAGACAGTCTTTCTATAAATTATGGAAAAGCCAAAATTTAAACTGTAAATTAAAATAAAAATAAAATTTTTAGGTTGCATAAATTGGGTCATAATCTTATACCTACCGCACGTTGATTTTTTTTAATAATGCAACTAAAATCTTTTAACTTTCTATAATTTTAATTCAACCCCATCTTTCGTTATATATATATATATAAAGACAGTGTTTCTCAATATTTTTACTTGACTTTTACCCAAAAATAATCATAATTAACATAAACATAAGATCTGTCCATATATAAGATCTTGAGGTGTACTAAAAGCCAAAAAAATAATATATATTACACAGTAATTTAATCAGTAATTAATGTTGTTAAGCATAACTCACGGGTCTGCCCAATTAATCCTACCCATCTGCATGCTTCTTGGAAGCCACACACGTGCATGCCCAAGATTTATATTAACGTAAAGAAAATTAAGTAAACGTTAAGCCATCTCCAATCTCCATGTGACATTATACTCTAGGGTTTTTATAAACCGTCACCTTCTATATAAATCTTTTGTGCATCTTTTCTCAACCCATCACAACCACAACCACAACCACACCACAACAAACATAAACACAAGCAAAAAACTCAACAAAAATGGCCAAGTCATTCAACTTCTCTTTCCTCCTCCTCCTTACCCTAATTTCCACCGCCACCGCCACAGCAAACCACCACCAGCATCGTCCCACAACGCTAGACAAAAAGGCTCGATCCAAGGCTTTCATAGAGAAAGAATGCCGAAACACCCGCTACTACAGTCTCTGCGTCCAATCTCTTATGAACTTCGCGAGCGAAACCCAGACCCTGGAGCAACTAGCCCGGGTGGCGATCCGGGTGAGCTTGGTCCGGGCGAGGTTCGCCCGCGAGTACATAAGCAAGGTGGCCAGAGATCTGAAGCAAATGAAACAGAGGGACTACGAGGCCTTCTCTGAATGCCTAGGGCAGATCAACGAGGGCGTGGCGCAGATCACCAACTCCGTGAACGAGCTAGGGAAGATGTCCCTAGAGAGCGAGACATACCATTTGGGATGGCATGAAAGCAACATCTACACCTGGCTCACCGCCGCCCAGACGGAGGCCCTAACCTGCCTAGGTGGGATCTCTGGCCGGGCGATGGGAAGCCGCAAAAAGGCGACGATTAGGGCCAAGGTTCAGAACGTGGTGGAGGTTACGAGCAACGCTCTAGCATTCTTTAACGGCTATGTTACGAAACGTGGGGTGAAGCCGTGATCGGTGCATCCATCGTTTGATCAGTATGCTTCTAGGTTGTTCCTTTTAATTGATCGATCAGTACTCTATAGCTAAAACATATGTGTATTAAGTGATATGTAAGGTCAAAACAAAGTTCTGTGAATACAAAATTTTGAAATCTCCTTGATTTGTACAATAAATGGAGACTATATGAACAACCAAGAAATTTAAGTTCTTTTGATTGATACGCGCGTGACTCGTGTCTTTTTCTTTTCATAAATTCATTTCACATCGTTCATTCTATATATGTTTCATACTGAACCCTAACGATCCAACGGGAGCAATAATTTTCAACATTTAATTTTTTTCAAGCAAAGTCATTTTCAAGTAATATTTGATAGATTACGTATTAATCAATATTTGAGCTGTGGGGTTAAGACGTTGTCGATTGAGCCAGTTTCTAACTCAAGTGTCCTTGAACTGTGTGAAATGATCGCCTATTACACAACTCACCAACTCTGCCTGGGTGGGGGTACTGCCTTTGTCCCAGAGTGTTTACATAATTTTTTTCATAGTCCTTAAGAGGTATGTTTAATTATAAGTATTTAAAATTTGATAATTAAAAAATATACACTATCACAAATATAAAAAAGATAATCGTGGTGATATTATGATTTATTAAATTTAACAGGAAAGGAAGATTCGAGGAAGTATAGATATTTAAGGTGAAAGGGATGAACATGAACCCATTTAATTATTAATTTGGAGAAGTAATATTTGATCAATTATAAACAAGTAAAGATTGATTGGAATTGTGAGATGGAACACCCAAAACTCATATGGTCAACTTGAGTGTATATATAATCCTGGTAGAATACATGGGTTTGTTTGACAGAATTGTGCTTATAAGTAAAATTGACTTATTATAAAAGCAGAGGGAAATCAGCTTCTTTTCCCCCCACAAAAATAGCTCATACTTTCAAAATAAATCAATTTTTAGCACTTTATCAAATACTAAAAAATATTTTGCTTATAAGCACAACAGATTAAAAACTCTACCAAACAGGTCATAATACAATAGTCAGTAGCTAGTCGGTTTCCCATTCATGCAGCAACGTGGTGTATGGAAATTTTGAGTGTGGATTAATTAAGTGGGAATTGACTTTGATTTTCAATGAGTTTGAGATCTATCCTCAACTCTGCGCTTTCTCTCCGCACACTAGGAGCACAGCACACACTGCGGTATTGTAATTAAATATTGGTGTATTCCGATAGAATTGTGCTGGTAAATAAGAGTGGCTTATTTTGAAAGTAGGTGGAGATCAATTTCTATTTTCTTCACAAAAAATACCTTCTATTGTTTAAATAGGTACTTTTTTAGCAGTTTACCAAATGTTAAACATGTGCTTACCTGACAAGCAAAACACTTATAACCCCTGCCAAACACACCATATATATGGCAGTATTATTTACTGAATATTGGTTCAACCACAAGATAAATTTATCTGGTGGGGTAGCAAAATAGATTTGTAATTTGGTGATCAACCGAATTATCTACTTTTAAACTTGTACGAATTTGGATAAACTAAATAATGGATACTATTATAAAAGAATAATTGAAAAATATGGGTTAAGTAGGTTATGTATGCAAGTTGATAACGGGCTCGTCCAAATGGATAAATAAATGGGTTGAAATCCATAAATTTATTCACATTAGTTGATATATAAAAATATATATAAGGATCATTATTCGAGGCCCCTATACGACGAATACATCGTTGGTCTGCGGCGGGTGGTCGAGGACATATAAGTCTCCAAAGGAGATAATGACGAAGAATGAGAAAGTGCAACTTTTGGATGATTCTGTTACGGTGGCGGAGGGGGAGCTAGCATGTCTTCAGATGACTGCACTTAAAAAAAATCAGTAGTGACGCATATTTTGTGACAGGTAAGGAAATATCATAATATTCGCTCCACTTTCAGGTGTCACTAAATATTTGTAAGATGTGCACATGTCACTAAACTGAATCCATGTCACAAAATTTAATTGCACTTCTAAATTGAACTGCATCTTAAATCATCAAAAAAAAGTATAATGATACTTCAACGCATCACAATATTTTAGTGACACGCTGAATGAGGGCACTTCACAAGACATCACTAACACTACAAAAAAAACATATTGTGATGCCTTGTGAATTACCCTTATTCAGCGTATCACTAAAATATTGTGACGCATTGAAGTATCATTATATTTGGTTATTGTTAAGATGCTTACTTTATGATTGTGGCTCATAAACATTGTAGTTTTAACATTCACATCCAGTTACCTTTTGCAATATACCTTAAAACGAGTACTTTTCAACCCAAGTTGTTTGTGCATTATATTGCACTTGTTCAACAGTTGACGGTTCATTCTTGTTGAATATTTGCTCAACATATGAAAGCATAGAAGGCAAACAAACTCGCTAGACATATTTACACCATGATTGATTGCAACGGAAGTAAATATGCGCAAACATTGTGCAAAAGTTGTGCGAAGACCACAAAATAAATAAGCATTTGATGTTATATTAAATATTGTCAAAAATCATTAACTCGTGTCGTGTTCATGAACTTCATTTACTTAAGTACAATAACATGCATTGCACCCTGCATATGTGAGGAAGATGTTTCAAAAAGAGACTCAAAAATGGTGGAACGGAAGTATGCATGCATCGAGCCAACCCGTATTTTTACTCCTTATGAAAGTCGAAGAAGAAACACCTACATGGAACTAAGCATGATTTTCAGTCCTAGAAAAGACCGAGGATCTTGAAGTTAAACATCCTCCTAGATTATCTCCCAAAAGAAAGAGCGATCATCCTACCCTGAGTGCAATGTTTATCAAGAAAACAAGAAGCAGCTCTCAAGGTTTTCCTCCACTCCTGAGGAAAACCAAAGAGAAGCCTACTGATACTGGTTTTAGTGAGAACAACAACAACTGACATGTTTTGAACCCTTAAGCGGAGTCCTCAAGTCAAGAAGATGATCCTCAGGTAGAATATTTGTTGGGTTGATTTTAATAATTTATTACTCAAAAGGTAGAGTGATTGATTAAGGATTGATTCTTGTTGTTGTTGTTGACTTGTTGTTAAGTCTCAAATAGTCATTTCGGTTGCATGTTTTGTAATACTATCTATAAAAGGGATAAATTTGGTAGATTTGTGGTGGTGTTAGTGATTGTTAAAATGTTTACTTTATGATTGTGACTTCTGGACATTGTAGTTTGAACTTTCACATTTAGTTTCCTTTTGTAATCTAACTGAAAACGAGTACTTTTGTACCCAAGTTAGCTATGCGTTGTATGGAACTTGTCCCATGGTTGACGGTTCATGCGTGTCGAATGTTTGCTCGAAATATAAAAGCATAGAAGGTAAAAAAAATTGCTAGACATTCGCACCATGAATCATTTCAATAGAAGCAAACATGTGCAAACATTGTGCAAATATTGTGCGAAGAGTACAAAACAAAATAAGCATTTGATGTTATATTAATAATGTAAAAAATCATCAACTTGTGTCGTGTAAAATAGCTTCATTTACTTGTACAACAACGTGCATTCCACCCTGCATATATGAGGCAAGTGTTTTAAGTTGATCCTCAAGAATGGTGAAACAGAATTGTGCCTGCATCGAGCCAACTTGGATTTTCACTCCTTACAAAAATCAAGGATGAATCCCTTGCATCGAGCCAAGCATGATTTTCAATCCTAGAAAAGGCCGGGGATCATGAGGCTGATCATACTCCTAGATTCACACCCAAAAGAAATAACGGACCTCCAATTCCGAGTGCAATGTTCAGCAAGAAATAGCTCTAAATATTTTCCTCCACTCCGTAGGAAAACAAAAGAGGAGCCAACTGATACTGGTTTTAATGAAGAAAAGAACAACTGACATGTTTTGAAACTTTAAACAGAGTTCTCAAGTCAAGAAGATGATCGTCATGTAGCATGTTTTTTGGGTTGATTTTAATAATTTATTACTAAATTGGTAGTGTGATTAATTAAGGCTTGATTCTTGATGTTGTTGTTGACTCGTTAAGTCTCAAATAGTCATTTTCAGTTGAATGTTTAATAATTCTATCGATAAAAGGCATAACTTTGGTTGTTTTGTTGTGATGTTGGTGATTTTTAAAATGCTTACTTTATGATTGTAGCTTTGAAACGTTGTAGTTTGAACTTTCACATCCGTTTACCTTTTGCAATATAACAGAAAATGAGTACTTTTCTACCCTAGTTTTCTGTGTGTTGCATTGCACATGTCCCACGGTTGATGGTCGTGTCAAATATTTTCTTGAAATATCAAAGCATCTAAGGCAAACAGATTCGCCAAACATATTCGCACCATGAATCAATACATTGCAATGGAAGAAACATGTGCGAAAATGTGCGAAAATTGTGCGAAGAGTACAAAATAAAAAAACATTTGATGTTATATTTATAATGTCAAAAATCATTAACTCTTGTCGTGTTCAAAAACTTCATATACTTAAGTACCTTAACCTACATTGCTCCCTTTATATATTAGGCGGGTGTTTCAAGTATATATTAAAGAATGGTGTAATAGAAGTGTGTCTGCATTGAGCCAACATGGATTTTCACTCCTTATGATAATCGAGGAGGAACTGCATGCATCGAGGTAAGCTTGATTTTCAGTCCTAAAAAAGGCCAAGGATCTTGATGCTTATCATCCTCCTAAATTATTTCCCAAAATAAAGAGCGATCCTCCTATCCCGAGTGCAATGTTTATCAAAAAAGGAAGAAGCAACTCTCAAGATTTTTCTCCACTCCTTAGGAAAACAAAGAGGAGCAATCAGATACAGATTTTAGTGAAAACAAGAACAGCTGAAATGTTTTGAACCCTTAAACTGAGTTCTCAAGTCGAGAAGATGATCCTCAGGTAGCATGTTTTTCGGGTTAATTTTAATAATTTATCACTCAAAAGGTAGTGTGATTAATTAAGGCTTGATTCTCGCTATTGTTGTTGACTTGTTCTTAAGTCTCAAATAGTCATTTTCAGTTGCTTGTTTAGTAATACTATCTATAAAAGTCATAAATTTGGTAGTTTTATGGTGGTGTTGGTGATTGTTCAGATGTTTACTATATGATTGTGGCTCCCGAACATTGTAGATTGAACTTTCACATCCGGTTTCCTTCTGCAATATAACTAAAAACAAGTAATTTTCTACCCATGTTTTTTGTGCATTGTATTGCACTTGTCCCATGGTTGACAGTTCATGTGTGTCAAATGTTTGCTCGAAATATGAAAGAATAGAAGGCTAACAAACTCTCCAAACATATTCACACCATGAATCATTGCAATAGAAGCAAACATGTGCAGAAATTGTGCGAAGAGTACAAAATAAAATAAACATTTGATGCTATATTAATAATGTAAAAAATTATTAACTTATTTCATGTTCAAAAACTTCATTTACTTAAGTACGTTAACGTGCATTGCACCCGCATGTATGAGGCAGGTGTTTCAATTTGATACTCAAGAACGGTGGGAACAGAAGTGTGCATGCATCGAGCTAACCTAGATGTCCACAATTTATGAAAATCAAGGTGGAAGCACTTGCATCAAACCAAGCATGATTTTCAGTCCTAGAAAAGACCAAGGATCTAGATGCTGAACATCTTCCAAGATTCTCTCCCTAAAGAAAGAGTGATCATCTTATCCCGAGTGCAATGTTTATAAAGAAAGCAAGAAGCAGCTCTCGATATTTTCCTTCACTCCTTAGGAAAACCAAAGATGTGCCAACGGATAAAGAAAGCAAGAAGTAGCTCTCGATATTTTCCTTCACTCCTTAGGAAAACCAAAGATGAGCCAACGGATACCGGTTTTAGTGAAAACAAGAACAACTGACATATTTTGAACTCTTAAAAAGAGCTCTCAAGTTGAGAAGATGATCCCTAAGTAGCATGTTTTCAGGTTTATTTTAATAATTTATTAATCAAAAGGTAGTGTGATTAATTAAGGCTTGATTCTTCTTGTTGTTGTTGCTTGTTGTTAAGTCTCAAATAATCATTTTCAGTAGCATGTTTAGTAATACTATCTATAAAAGGCATAAATTTTGTAGTTTTGTGGTGGTGTTAGTGATTGTTAAAATGCTTAATTTATGATTATTGCTTATGAACATTGTAGTTTGAACTTTCATATCCGGTTACCTTAATATAACTGAAAACGAGTACTTTTCTACCCAAGTTGTCTGTGCATTGTATTGCACTTGTCCCATTATTGACGGTTCATTTGTGTCGAATGTTTGCTAGAAATATGAAAGCATAGAAGGCAAACAAACTCACCAGACATATTCACACCTTGAATCATTGCAATGGAAGCAAACATGTGCAAAAATTGTGCGAAGAGTACCAAATAAAATAAGCATTTGATGTTATATTAATAATATAAAAAACCATTAACTCATATCGTGTTCAAGAACTTCATTTACTTAAGTACAATAACATGCATTCCACCTCACACATATGAGGTAGGTGTTTCGAGTACATACTCAAGAATGGTGGAACAGAAGTGCGTCGGCATCGAGCCAACCTGGATTTTCACTCCCTGTGAACATCAAGGAGGAAGTGTTTGCATAGAGCCAAGCATGATTTTCAGTCCTGAAAAAGGTGAGGATCTTGAGGCTGATCATCCTCCTAGATTTCACCCAAAAGAAAGAGCGATCCTCCTATTCTGAGTGCAATGCTTATTAAGAAATCAAGAAGCAGCTCTTAAGATTTTCCTCTATTCCTTAGGAAAACCAAAGAGGAGCCAACTGATGCGGGTTTTAGTGAAAACAAGATTAACTGACATGTTTTGAAGCCTTAAATAGAATTCTCAAGTTGAGAAGATGATCCCCAAGCAGAAAGTTTTTTGGGTTGATTTTTATAGTTTATTGCTCAAAAGGTAGTGTGATTAATTAAAGTTTGATTCTTGATGTTGTTTTTACTTGTTGTTATGTATCTAATAGTCATTTTCAGCTGCATGTTTAGTAATACTATCTATAGAAGGCATAATTTTGGAAGTTTTGTGGTGGTGTTGGTGATTGTAAAAATAATTACTTGATTGTGGCTTATGAACATTGTAGTTTGAACTTTTACATTCAGTTACCTTTTGCGATATAACTGAAAACAAGTACTTTTCTACTTAAGTTGTATGTGCATTTTATGGCACTTGTCCCACGATTAACGGTTCACACGTGTCAAATGTTTGCTCGAAATATGAAAACATAGAAGGCAAACAGACTTGCCAGACATATTCGCACCATGAATCAAACATGTGCAAACATTGTGCGAAGAGTACAAAATAAAATAATCATTTGATGTTATATTAATAATGTAATAAATATTAACTCGAGCCAACCTGGATTTTCACTCCTTATGAAAATCGAGGAGGAAGCGCATATATCGAGTTAAGCTTGATTTTGAGTCCTAGAAAAGGCCGAGGATCCTGATGATGATCATCCTCCTAGATTCTCTCCCAAAAGAAAGAGCGGTCCTCCTATCCCGAGTGTTATATTTATTAAGAAAAAAGAAGCAACTCTCAATATTTTCCTCCACTCCTTAGGAAAACCAAAAGGGAGCCAACTGATACTGCTTTAACTGAAAACAAGAAAAATTGCCATGTTTTGAAGCCTTAAACAAACTTCTAAAGTCATAATTGAACCATGAATCATTGCAATGAAAGAAAACATGTGGAATAACTGTGCAAAAACTGTGCACAAATTGTGCGAAGAGTACAAAATAAAGTAAGCATTTGATGTTAGATTAATAATGTTAAAAATCATTAAATCATGTCGTGTTCAAGAAATTCATTACTTAAGTACTGTAACGTGCATTCCACCTCGAATATATGAGGCAGGTGTTTCAAGTTGATACTCAAGAATGGTGGAACAGAAGTGTTCCCGCATTTTTCACTACTAATGAAAATTGAGGACGAAGCATCTGCATCGAGCCAAACATGATTTTATGTCCTAGAAGAGGTCGAGGATGTAGATGCTGATTATCCTCCTAGATTCTCTCCTAAAAGAAAGAGTGATCCTCCTATCTCGAGTGCAATGTTTATCAAGAAATAAAGAAACAGCTCACAAGTTTTTTCTCCACTCCTTAGGAAAACCAAAGAGGCGCCAACTGATACCGGTTTTAGTGTAAACAAGAACAACTAACATATTTTAAAGCCTTAAACAGAGTTCTCAAGTCAAGAAGATGATCCCCAGGTAGCATGTTTTTAGCGTTGATTTTATTAATTTATTACTCAAAGGCAGTGTTCTAAACAGCCCCGCCTAGGCCCGATTAATCCCAGCATAGGCGCTAGGCGGTGCCTGTCCGCCGCGCATAGGGCCTAGGCGGTCCGCCTAGGCGTTTGGGCCACCTAATCC
>JAULKK010293954.1:0-13097 GCA_032355705.1 Rubia peregrina
GAATTTTTTTTAAAGATTGAGGGCGCATTTTCCATTAAAAAAATGACTGAGGCGCCCTCCCCCTTGCATCCAACAACACACACTGTAGCACCAAACATGTCTTTTTCTCTTGAAATTCATCCTGAGAAAGTCACCCATACAAAGCCACGGCATATTAGTCTCAAATGTGAGTTTTAAATTATTCCCAAGCTATATGGCGATGAGACACATGTGGTTCACCATAAAAATCCGTAATACGAATATCATGACCAAATAAATTTGCATGAACGTCAATATAATGAGAAGAATATGACTTTAAATCAACCGAAATCTGTTTGTTCCATAACATAGCAAGACCACTAGATTGGCCCTGTGAATCTACTACTGCTCCATAAAAATTAAATTGCGACTTTAACCTATCAATGAAAGCTACTGAACATTTGGTTTCATATTAAAACAGAATAAGAGGTTGTTTTAGACGCACTAAAGTGCGCAGTTCATGAACTGCCCGAACCCGGCCTAGCCTGCGACAGTTCCAACTAAGAAGACTCATAATGATGGACAGGACTGGGATGTCAAGCCAGTCACTTCCATAGAGGATGCTTCAGAAACAATCTTAGGACCAGAAATCTCCATCCTTTGAGCTTTCTTGTCATTGTTGGTACAGTCCGGCAAACCAAAAGCATTCTTTCGTTTGTGTTCCAGTGTGGTCGTAACAGAATTAGCGGGTCTAGAGGCCTTGATGTTACATTGAGATTTCTGAGTTTTCTTCACAGCAGTTGCAGCATCGGGAGCATAACCAACCGGAATTAAAACCAGAAAAGGATCATGCCATGAAGTGGATGCAAAATCAGTATGTGAAGAAGATGGATCAGGTGATGGGGCCGATGATTGGGTGATTGAAACACACATGTAGAGTCAATCTCCATTTTATTCTCCAAACAAACCTCATTAATAGCGACATTATTACCAATAACAACATTTCCATCTGCAGAAACTTCGTTCAAAACAACACCCCTCTCCGGTATACGGCACGGGCTAGTATTGTTAGAGAGAGGTGAAAAGAGTTTGAAAAGCATTATGAACATTAACAGAAGATTCAGGGATTGTAGCCTCTAGTGTCACCTTTAAACCCTATGAATCTGTTGGAGTATTGGCAGGCTTGAACAAAGCAGGCGCCTGAGTATGATTTTTGGCAGTTTGAAAATCTGTAGCACCAACAGTAGAACGTGACCAATAACTTCCTTCATCGGCATGGTAGATGTAGACGGAAAGGGTGACAAACCATCCTTTGCAAAAAGATTGCGACCATAGTGCTCAGAGTATATTTTTGCCCACATTTTTTTATCTAGCCCACGTATCTTTGATTACTTTATATTATTTAAAATGATATAAACATCTCTTGCCAATTTAGTGATTTTAGAACGTCTATGAAGATTAGGGAGTTTTAGTATTCAAACATTAATCATTAACTCTTGATTGTGTCACTTATACAGATAATAACTTTTCATTGGCTTTCGTATGCACGTGACTTTTTGACATTTTTATAAATATTTGTGAACACCTAGCTCGCATATACTTGCTACTTTCAGAAACTTTTATGGGCATGGCAGGGACTAATTTCCAAAATGAGATTTTTTAAATAATTATTTTTTTTATTAAATGAAAAACCAATTTTTTTCTACAACTTCATTGCTTTCTCTCTCCAGCGATTTCTCTCTTCTTTCTCAGGCAGTTTCTCTATTATGTTTGCGTCGTTCTCAACCTCCTCTCTCCCTTTTCTTCATTTCTTCATCATTGCTCATTTCTCCACCACTTCTTCATGTTTCTCTTCCTCTTCTTTGCGTTTCTCCGCCTCTTATCCGTGAGTCTCTGTCTACTTGTTTCTTGCATTCTTCTTCAGTGTCGCCACCAGTTGGTTTCTTCGTCGGTTGTTGCATTTTTCATCAAATAAGGTATGTTGTATGTCTAGGATTTATTTTTGGATTTGGTATGTTGCTTATTTTTTTTGAGCGTTTGACATCGTTGTTCCGTGTTTTGAGTTTATTTGTGGGTTTTTCTATGTGTATATTTTGAATTGTCCTCTCGTTGTTACAAAAAACTTGATACTTGTTCGTAATGAATTAGGAGTTGCATTCATTTACTTATATGTTGCACTTTTTATTACCCAACATGTACCTATTATTTGTATTGTAAAATGACCTCTTTCTTTTTTCATGTTTTTGCTGATTGTTTATTTTGAATTCCGAGCTGCATCTGTTTACTTATATGTTGTACTTGTTAGTATTCAATGTGTACTTATTAGTTGTAATCTGTAAGGCATTTTTTTTATTTGTTGTTAATTGTATTTTTTGAATAACAAGTTGCATTTGCTTACATATATGTTGCATCTATTAGTATCCAATGTGTACTTGTTATTTGTTTTGTGTATGACTTTTTTTAAATAAAAATATAATAATTTGTTAGTTGTTCATTTTGAATTAGGAACTGCATTTGTTTACTTATCTATTGCATCTGTTAGTATCCAATATGTACTTGTTAGTTTTATTGTGTTTGACTTGTATTTTCATTGTTGATTTTTGTTTGTTTTGAATTACCAATTGTACCTATTTTCTTATATGTAGCAACTATTAATATCTAATGTGTATGACTTTTTGCAGGAGTTGGATCTAAATTTGAAATGGTATGAAATAACACAATATTGAACATTGGACTTCACAAGACATTTCAGCGCAAGATTGATTTAGATGAAGCTAACACTTAAATCAAGGAATTCAAAGTTGACCAATCTTTGAAGATTAACAATTTATTCATTTTATTAGACATTGATAGTTAATCTAGTTAGGAACATCGTTGTAATTGTAAGTTCCACAATAGGAGAATTTTCTATGAGAACTTGTAGATTTTATCTCGTATATTGGTCTTTGTTTAAGTGTTGAGAGTTTTTCTCGTGTATGAACCAATTTTTTTTTATAAAAGTTTGCAATGCTTTTACATGTATTGTTTTCATGCCAACAAGACTTCTAGTATCATCTCTTTAATTCATACTTGAAAATTTTACTGCCGTGTTTGGAAAAGTTTTTATGTAATTAGTACATATTGTAAGATATCAAATGAAGTTCATATGAAAATTTTAAAAATAAATTACAAAATTATGTAGCCTCTTTCCAGCAGTATACTATGAGAAATCTAGTTGTAGGCTAACATGGGCATGTTTTAACAAAACAAAAAAGATTCATTAGCTAACTTATGCATTACCTCCTGACAAAGTTTTCTATTCATAAAAGGAATGGACATTTTTAAATCAGATGCGTTTTCTTGATTAAACAGTACATGTTCTAAAGTAATTAATGCATAGTTAATATGATAATTTAAAATGGCCAAATTTTAACTTAACTTATAAATAATCTCATGAAAAAAGTTTTATAATTATATTCACAGTTTTAATAACAGGTGCAAGTTTTAATACACACAATACGTATTGTAAGGCAACAGGTGCAGAGTATATATAAAAGAATTGGCAGATTTATTATTTTTTGAATATCTGCCATATGTTTTTTACATGTTCGTAGTAGCGGAATTCATACATTCACCGCTTCGAATATTTCATTCAAGTCCAATTCTGTCACATAAACTCCATAATTGCGATAGTTACATTATTGTGTGTAGTTCGGAAGAGAACGATATATAGGATGTGAACCTCATTTAATTTGAACTGAATTCGTTCAGATGTAGTGAGTACGTGATTTCATAAAAAGATACAAACAATGAATCACCCACCATAAACTCACAAACATCATCTCCATTTCTACATCAACACAACAATCAAACCAAAAGCAACCAAACCCTTCTGCAAAACTAGACAATTCAAACACCAGTTATAGTACAAACCCAAATTCGATCTATGCTCATAAATAAGACACGAATATAAACAAAATAAGTCCCATCCTATTTGTTGATTTCAATTTCGATTAGGTTTTCGTCTTTGAGAATCTGAACAACTTGTACATTGTTTCGTAATTGGAAATCAACTTTCCAATGGAGGAACTAATGTTGGTGGATTGATCAAAGTGTCAAAGAAATGGAGAAAGAGAGGAAAAGGTAAGCTAGGCGAAGATGAAGAAGGTGAGGCAAAGAAGAAGAATAGGAAGAAAGCGAGAAGTGAAAGAAGAAAGCAAAGGGAAGAAAGAAGAAGAAGACGCAGGTAAAGAAGAAAAACAAGAGGGCAGAAACCCAAGCCCGCACGTCAAGCCGGCCTAATCCAAATTCTTTTTCTTCCCCAATTTATCAAATTGCTAATAGGTCCCTAGCCTATCCATAAGCTTATTGACGGACCGCCTGTCAGGAGACCCACTCTACGACTTTTATGCTTTTTTATACTTTTTCACATTCATGAACACTAAGCACAGCTCTGGACTACATTTCTAAATTTTGTAAAGAAATACCATTATTTATATAAACAATATAATGATACATATATTAAAAAATATATGCTCATAAATATATATTCATAAATAATTAATATTTATATAATGAAATTCAGTAATTTTATTATTCTGGAAATGAAAAAATAATAATTTAAGTGCAAATTAAACGATTTTCAAAGCTGAGAATCGTTTTAAAATTCAATTAAACTCATTCATACCTCTCAGTTCTTGTGTTTGTGCAGATATACCCCTGAGTTTTTTTAAAGTGCATGCGTACCCCTGTCGTGATATGAAAAATTGGTCAATTTTTGTCATTCCCAGATTCAATAGAAATGACCCTCTTCGCCGAATCTGGGAATGACTTAAAATTAAATGGTAATTTTATTGAATTCGGAAATTACCAAAATTGACCAATTTTTCAGATCACGGCAAGAGTATGGTTGCTCTTTAAAAAAAACTCGGAGATATAAATGCACTTTTTCCTTGATATACTTATAAATTTATTTTAAACCTTACACTGATCAATAACAATTCATTGGCTCACGTATAGATATGACTTTCAAGCACTTTTTTCAAGTTTATTAACACGGTGCACGGTTATGCTCTATATTGAAACAAGAAAAAGAAAAACACCAATATTGATATCGGAAAAGTCAAGGTAATCGAAATAGTATAAAGTTTCATGTTTTTATATGGATCCGGTAATAAGAAAAAAATCACGAACAAGATGTAAATTTTATATTGAGTTAATTGGTAATTTGTGAAAATTAGGAAAATATAGAATATTTTGTGTTGAAAAATCAAAGAATGAAATCCGTGTGATTTAAGGAAGATCGTGAAGAAATCCATAATGAAATATTCTATCCAAGTATAAGATTGACGAATATATCAAAATCTATATTTATGCGATTGGTTTGAATTTATGGAAATTGGAATCGATTTGATAATATCTTTTACGCAAAGGATTTGGTTTGATTGGATGTAATATATTTTAATTCCTTTCCTTAAGGGATTGGATTTGGTAATTTCTATATTCAGCGGATTTGATTGAAATTAGAATTTGAGATGGAGAAGGAATTATTCTCGCACAAAAATTGATGCGTGCGACTGGTATAAATGGAAGACAATTTGCCCTACTTAAGCTTTGAATTGAAGAAACCCCGCATTCATATTTTTGCATCCTTCGTGAAGTGCTCAAGACCTTTCGTCTGTGTTCCAACATGATCGTAACATGTTGATCAAATTCAGAATCATATGCCTTACTTTCTCGGGAGGAGGGGATCAAGCGTTGATGAGTATCGAGATCAGAGAGAGTCAAACCAAGGCAGATCGGTAGCATGGATCTTGATGAATCCACGTGCTATAGTTAGATAAGATAAGTATAATTTTATGGTGTAATTTGTACTGTATCCTTCTGATTAGTAGACTTATTCTGAATTGGGTCAGGTCCAGCAAACGTAGGTGAATTTCATCGAATTTCCTAATCAAGTTTTGAGTCTTTATGTTTTACTTTATTTTATACTTGGTTAGATAGGTTATATTGGAACATATCAGTTATTGTATATTTGGTTACTTTATTCTATACTTATTCTTACCTTGGTTGTATCAAGGAAAGTATGATTCAGTTTTACCAATGGCGATCAAAGAAGGAGCTTCTGTGTCTCATCCACCATTGCTGGAAACCACCAACTGAAAACGCTATGGAAGGAGAATCCAGTTCAAAAGAAAAAGAATCTTATTCAAAAGAATGTGAATCCAGTTCGAAGAAAACAAAGAATAAAACCAAGGCATCCTGGTCTCCTGATGAATTAAAGGATTCAGTGGCAAACTCCAGAGCATTAAATGCTACCTTTATAACAGTGGATAAAAATCAGTTTAAATTGATCTCTTCATGAAGACTATGCATGAATGAACAAGTCAAGTACGTGAATCTAAACTACAAATATAGGCCACAAAGTTTGAAGAGTTAAAGATGGAAAAGGAAGATACTATTGCTATGTTTAGTGGGAAACTGAGAGACATCGCCAATATGGCACATCAACTTGGTAAAACCTTCAAGGAGTCCAAAGTGGTGAAAAAGACATTGAGATCACTCCATCAAACATTTTCTTTGTAAGTTGCAGCAATATAAGAAGGAAGAGATATGGCCACCATGACTCTAGATAAACTAATGGGATCACTGCAAACCTATGAAATGACGTTGGAACATCCTACAAAGAATGTACAAAAGGAGTTAGCTTTCAAGACTTCTTCCCCAAGGAAAACTCATGAAGTTGATAGTGATGATGGTATTGAAGAACTTGCATTTATCACTAGAATTTCTCAAGAATGCTAAAGAAGATGGTTAATGAAATATCTCAAGAAAAATCAGTGGTAATAGACTTAGTGATGAAGACCTAGGTACTAATAGTGGAACTCAAATTGAACAACCCAATACGGAATTCTCAAGAATTCAAAGTGGTGAAATAAAATAGTCATGAAGAATTCAATGTAGAGAATGTGAGGGATATGGACACATCCAGTCTGAATGTCCTAATACTCGAAAAAACAAGGCAAGACATATGTAACATCATGGAGTGAAGATGAATAAAGGGATAAAGATGAGGAGGAACTTACCAGCAATTATGTAGCATTTGGAGCAAAAATTCATGAGGTATATGAAACTGCCGATACGTGTTCCAACATAGCACAAACAGGCAAGACTGTATGTTACAACACTGAAAAGTCATGTCGTGACTACTCCTCTAGTGATGACTGAGACCATCATGTGAGTGATCAATATATATACACTGCATATGAAAAAATGTATGAGATATTGTTGAAGGTTGTTGGATAAAATAAAGTTATGAAAATAGAAGGGAAAAAATCAACTTGCTGATAAGGAGTAGGAGTTGTTGTTTCTGGTTATAGAACTCTGAAGAGAAATTGAGCAGTCGAAACTAAATTTGAGCTTGACAACGAAAAGAACTGAACTAGCTAAGTTAGCAAGTAACAAGTTGAACACCAGAAATGTCAACTTAGATGATATACTCACTATGGGTTAGAACTTTGGAAATCGACAAGGTTAGGATATGTCAAACCACCGATCAGCACTACAGACTTCAAGGAAGAGTTCAAGGCAGAGGTTCAAGGCATGAAGAGAAAAAGTGATTAAAACACAGCAACGCAAACCATTGTTTTGAACACAGCAACACAGCTACTGCACCTATTAAGACCATAAAAATACCATTGTTTTGAACTAATTAGAGACGTCATGAATGGACTACAACTATATATATGTTCCAAAATATATTATTTCAAACAATCAAAGATGGTCAGAAAGGTATGGATTCCTAAACAACCAAATAGTTTCCTTGTTACTCACACTTCTAGAGACTCGTGGTACTTTGATCTTGGGTATTCTTGACACATGACTGGAAATAAAGAGTATCTGGAAAAAAAAGCAGACTATGCAATGGAGGATTTTTTACGCTTTGTGATGGATAGAATATTCGAGTAGTTGGAATGGGTGAATTGTAGATCGAGGGGTTCCCTATCTTTAAAAGTGTTCTTCTTGTGGAAGATTTGAAGGAAAATCAGTTGAGTATCAGTCAAATGTGTGATAATAACATGGTTATGGAGTTTCATAAAGACAAATTCATAGTGAAACATGGTGAATATAAAGTACTCTCTGGGATGCAATCTTTCGGCAACTGTACAAAACCTTTATGAATATTTCCTACTTAAACGTAGTACGTGGTATGTCTACACTGACTGGTAAAAATGAATTTGTATGTGGACTCCAGCAAGGTTAAGATATTCGATCACCTTATCAATTTAGTATATCACTCATCGGTTTAGTATATCACCTAAACAATCATTTTCATTTGTTGGGTACTAAAAGGAGACGGTATTGGCATCGGGGACCAAAAGATGGAATTTTGACATATGTTGGAGGACCAAAAAGATAATTTGGTCCTAATAAATTGGTGAAGGATGAGAAAGGAATTGGAGTCAATCAAATATTTTACAGGAGTGTGATTGGGAATCTACTGTATCTCACAACAAGTTGGCCAGATATATGTTTAAGTGTTGAAGTATGTGCAAGATTTCAGGATTATCCTAAGGAATCTCACTTGACTGCAGTTAAAAGGGTAATTGGATATGTTAGTGGGACTTCTGAGTATGAAATGTAGTATTCTAAAAATCAAGACTCTCATCTAGTTAGTTATTGTGATTTTGATTCTGTTGGTGATGTATATGATCGTAAAAGAACCACTGTTGGATGTTTCTTTATTGGTACGAATCTGGTATCTTGGTATAGTAAGAAATAAAATTCAATCTCCTTATCAATTGCTGAAGCTGATTATCTTTCTCTTGGAGGTTGTTGTGCACAGTTATTGTGGATGAAACAAATGTTGAATGATTATGAAATTAAGAAAGGGCCCCTTAAAATGTTATGTGACAGTAAAAGTGCAATAAATATATCAAAAAATCCACTTCAGAATTCTCGAACAAAGCACATTGTTATAAGGCATTATTTTATTCCAAATATAGTTGAAAGGAAGGAAGGGGTGGTTTCATATGTTCCAACAGTAGAACAATTTGCGGATATATTCACAAAGCCTTCAGACTCTGCGACTTTTGAGCTTCTTAGACAACACTCAGGTGTTTGTCGGATTTGAGGGTTTTCCTCGTTTTTCTCAAGTTTTTGTGATTTTATTTTTTCGTACATATATTAGAAAAATATTTTAAAAAATCAAAAAGGATAAAAAGGAGAAAAAGAAAAAAATGTGAAAGAGGTGTGCATGTTGGAAGTTGGAAACTTAATGAGCTTATGGTAATGTGACGACTAGTGGGTGAAAAGGCAATGATGGCTTACTGGTAAGACAAAAAGTTGTACAACTATTAAGAGAAGGAAAGTAAATATTTGAAAATCCTTATCTCCTCATCTTCCTTTCTCTTTAGCTTGAGACCCGTCATCTCTACCTTCGTCTCTATTTTCTTGCCATTTTTCAAACGTTGGATATCTCTTGGTCAATTTTTTTGGGACATACTCACAAGCAAAGATTCTATGAATGTTTGGGAATCTAGGTTAAGAAAAAAAATTAGACCACACTAAGCTAAAAAAATCCTGTCATTCAAGTAAGTTTATTCTCTAAAACCATGATCATTACCGGCACAGAGGAGATTCAACTCCCCTATGGAATTGACAGTTGTAGCCATCTCCGGTATACACTTCAGCCCAGACAGAATATACATGAAGGTAAACCCTTTAAAATTGATGGCATCTGGTTTTATTCTATACGAGAATGCATTGTATTTCTTGTGGAAACTAAGAAGAGAATATATTTAACACCATGTAAATCTGTCAGGGGAAGTTACTGGGTTAAATCTTGATAAGCTTTTAAAATGAAAAATTGGGGACATTAGATATACGAAATATTTGAACCCTAGGCTACAAGAGGCTGGATGTACTGAGCATGAAGAGAAAAAATTATTTTGTATTTGTATGGCTGTTCCTAAACTTGATAAGTCTAGATCTAAGATCAGGGAGTTAGATGGTGATTTAATTTATGAATGAGAGACTGTTAAATACTCTGATTTTCAAAAATTGGTTAATTTTGATCATAAGATGTTTATGTTAGCCGAGAAGCTTAGAAGAATTACCCATCCTACAATTTTTGTCCCAGATGATGAAGAGTTGGAAATAAGGGATGCGGGTGATGTTCTAACACAGATTGTGGATGTAGAGAGAGTATCTATGCACATGGAGATTAATGATGAGATTATTGAAGAGGCTGATGTTTAAATATCAGAGGCTATTGCTGAAGAAGATTATGAGTAGGGTGGAAGACTAACCTATGACGAAGAGCTTTCTTTAAAATAGAAAGATGAAGCTGAGGATCTTCATGTTTTGACTCTACAGATGGAGATAAGGGAAGAAAATTTTGAAGCTGGTAATACATGCCTTGATGATGTTCCAACATCAAGCATTCATAATAAAGGAGTTTAGAGTTATTTTCCAACACAAAAGCATATTGAAGAGGAGGTAGAGGCTGGAACTGATGTTTCAACATAGGATATGCAACCAGAAGACCTGTTATATACCAATGATGAAGTTCTGGATAAGTTCATTTAGACTCGTCCAAAGAGATCTAAGAGGAAAGCACCTGCTCATGATTCCCTTCAACCAGAACAGAAGAAGAAAGTCAAAGCTGAAATAGGTCTGAGCACTATGATTAATCCTCTAGCCAAGGATGTACTGGGTTTGAATTTTTTTATGAAGACCGTTAGGAGAGCTGGGATATTTTCACAAGAAGAAAAATCATTGCCGAGAGGCCAATTCATCTTGAATCATACAAAGAAGTTAACTTTAAAGCCTTCCTTGACTATCTAGGGTTCAAAGTTGTTGCCACATTCTACAAGGATTTCAACATGGATTTAGTGCAAGAATTTTATGTCAACGTAATGGCAGGTAATGATGTGAACCATTATGCATGCGGTATTTGATGCATTTAACACATTATTATCATCTTCTGTTTGGTTGATTTCTAGTTTTGGTTAGGTTTGCAACACAAAGGGGTTAGATGGTCATTATAGGTTTTCTTGTCTAAATCCTGCATTTTGTAGACTTTTTATTGAGATTAATGGACACTTTTTATTCACGGGCACCTAGATCTTCCCCTTTTATCTCATTAGTATGTTGCTCGTGAGTGCCTTTTCATTTTGTTTTGTAGAAGGTCATCCACGAGGGTGGTAGTAAATATTTGAAAGCCATTCACAAGGATAGTAGAAGATATCAAAGTCTATTCGCAAGAATGGTAATAGATTGAAGGCCACAGAATCCAAATCTTGGTAATAGATGGATTTGGGACCAAGAAAGGCGGATTCAAAGTTCAAGAAGGCCAAAGGAAAAACTGGGAGATCGTTATTTGAGGTTACACGTAGTTCTAGGTAAATTCATGAGGAATCAGAACTTTAGGGTATCACCATTAGATTCTTCTTCTCGAGCGCTATAAAACTAACAATAAGAACTCCCAAATTAGACCAAAAATTCACCCGTCAAAGAAGTTAGCCAAGCGAACCGGCCACAGTCGGCGCGGATCGCAAAAGCTCGGCACGAGTCAAAATATAGCACAGCCCATGCCATATGTCAAGTCCCATGTAAGTAGGCCGTGCCACGGTCAGTATCACCAGCCACGGGATGTGTCAAATTCCAGCACAAGGGGTCACCTTTTCAATCTAAAAATTTTCGAGTAAAAAATTTCGATACTAGCCCACGGGGTGTGGAGAATAATGTGAGACACGTTGAGGTACTGAGCAAAACAAGGTTCCAGCCCACGGGGCACGCCGAATGGCACGCAACACGGATCAGAAGGAGAAAAACGGAGATCGGCACGACCCATGCCATTACTGGCACCCTGCATCGGAACAAAACCCTTTGGCAAGCATGGATTATGTCACGGGCACCCCCCGCGCCAGTGACGGCTACTAGGGTTTTCGGCCACGTTTTTGCTAATTTTTAGTCCCAATTCCCTACTACTATATAAGTGGTCCTTTGTTTGCTAGGGTTTAAGTTTATGCTCATTTTTGGATCTTAGGAGGAGAATAGAGAGAGAGAGAGAGAGAGAGAGAGAGAGAGAGAACACTCTCACTTCTCTCTAGATTCTTTTCTTTTCATCTTTTTATATTTCTTTTGCCCAAAGGTATTGAATCCAGTGAAATATTTGGGTTCAATACTTAGGAAGTAGGGATCTAACTTGAAGATTATATTTGTATACATGTGTTAATGTTTATTTTGTGAGATTTCTAGATGTACCTATTTCTATGTGTTTTGGGATTATTTTGTTGGCTTTTTCTTTTGTGAATTGCATGATTGTCACACTATGTTGGCACATAATCGAGTCTACTTTCATGTTGGTGCATTATTGCTACCCCCCCCCCGGTTAAGGAAACCTGGATGCGCTTAGGTGACGATAGTACGGAACTGGGCGTGTGCACATAGGTTGCCGCTATTAATCGTCATGATCAACCATGCATCTAGTCAGCTGACAAAAGAGGTTCGAAGGGTTGCGGGTAGAGATAGAGTAGGAAGAAAACTCAGATTATTTTGTTAATCCAAGAGTCATCGATAAGATGGCTACTTCATTTGCCTTTGTAGGCTTAGGGGTGGTTCCTTTGTGGTGTTCCGCCTAGGATTTAATTACACGGGAGAGAATCAGAATTGCGTAGTGAGCCATAGTTGTTGTGGAGGCAGGGCTGATTGAAGATTTTATACGTGCACCTCTTTGTGGTAGATAGGGGAAAGTTTTTACCATTGTCTGCACTACATGAAACATACACTAGAATGTTCAGTTCTTGTATTTGATGAAATCAATGATCGAAATAACATTACCATGATACACAAATATTCCCCCGAGTGTTATTTTATATAATTTACTCCGTTGATTGCATGCTTGTAGTTAATAGTCAAAAATTCCCCAAATGAGATTCTCACGACACTGTTTATTCCTAACATCTGATCGGATTGACGACCTGACCATAGTTATGTTTAGCAGATTACTAGATTCCTAACATCTCTGTGGATGACCCCTGTACCATTCTTGGTAGTACAGTAGTAGGAACGGAAGCAACATATACATTTCATCTTTGACCCCTAACCCTCCTTCTCTCCTGTTTCCCAATGCTCGGGGGGGGGGAACATTTTTG
>JAULKK010293964.1:0-13097 GCA_032355705.1 Rubia peregrina
ATAACTTTAGTTGTGTCTAATAACAAACGATAAAATTTTACTTTTCAGAAACTACACGTTACGGAGAATCCAAAAAATCTCACATGATGTCTATTATTACATATAACAAAAGTTATCGATGATCAAACATGTCATGGAAAAAATTACAGTCAAACGAGGCCAATGTTAAGAAACCAGAGGGAGTATATACTCCCCCTTGGTCACTCAACTTTTTCATAGTTTTCAATGATCATTTTTTACTGTCAATATCTCTAACTACATATTAATTTTTGCATAAAAAATTTATATTTAGAAAATAAATGTTAAAATGAATCCAACAATATGTCACATGATATCTTTATCATATATATATGTATTAAATTACATGAATGGTCAAAATTTATTAAATTTGATTTTGAAAAAATAGAGTACTCCATCCGTCCCTCTATAACTGTCTTACCATAAAAAATGTCATTTTTTTAAAGTCATTGAAGTATCATTAAAATGGTTTGTGAACAAAAAAATATTTCATCTTTTTTTTCACATTCAAATTTTTTACCAAAAATAAAAGTAAAATATTAATAAAGGGATATCAAATAAGGCAGGTAAGACACAAATAGGAGGACAAGGGGAGTAGCTAAAACTGATGGGACGGAGGAGGGATTATACATTTTCCAAATGTAACACGTTTAACTCCTCAATTTCTAAATAAACAGATATTTTTCTCCAAATAATAAGCCACGCGTCCTATCTAAGCTTTCACATTTTCTTTTTACATTTTCCGACTATCATGAAAGATGGATAACTACAATTTACTTTTATTTAATTCCCTCTTAATATTTAGCCGCCTCCCCTCTCACCCATTTACTTGCCGCACCTTTTTTCTTCAATTTTTTTTTTTACATCTTCTCATCATGGGAGATGAACAATAATAGTTTATTTTAATTTATGTTTTTGTTATTCAATAAGTGTGAAATTTATTTCCACAGATTAGTCATATTTTTTGACCTGATCTATTATATCATTGTATTCATGATAATAACTCGATTTAGTTGTCCACGTTGATGTATTGTTCTCGAACTACTTGTTTAGATCGTGGTTCGTAATTTTGTTTGTGATTTTATTTTTTTGGATTTCTATTAATTTGGATACGTCATTTCTGTGTTTTCCAAGGTGTTTACAGTTTGGACAACATAGATCATGTTTGGATCAATTGGTGTTACAGTTGTAGAAGATCCTTGTTTGACTCAGTAATATTGATGCGTGATACGCTCCTCTCTGCCAAGTGGTCATGATTTTCACGGGAAGCAAGTTAATATCCCCGAGGGCGATGTTACAGTTTTTATTGGATCTCTGATCTGTAATAGTACAGACGATCAGTCTGGTTGACATGTAATTTAGATATTCTTGCAATATGTTAGTTATTGCTAGATGTTAGTTAGATTGGATGTCAATTCCACTCATTGTAATCGCCGTTGGATATTTTTTCCAGCATCTTGAAATGATTGGTTTATTTTTAAAAAAATCCCTCTTAATATTTAAGTTATTGAATTATTATTTTTACGTTCATATAGTTGTTCGATTTAACTGTTATATTTATGATAATCTTTGTTCACGCAATGTACGTACTTTGCTCGTTTTGGTTGTACAGTGTTCGTGGTTTTATTTGTAATATTTTAAAATAATATATTGATTAATTAATATATTGGTTGTAAGAATGTTGTATTGATTAATTAATATATATTTGGAGTAATAAAATATTTTTTCTTAATTGTCTACCAGCAGTCTGTTTAATTTGCATTTATCATAACGAACATGTCAAAATATTTAAAAGTCAAATATGCTGCTAAGACGGATCGATTAATTGTTACAATGCCGGTTGACCATTGACAACTAGGCACTGTCATTTAAAAGGGGGTAGGTTTCAATTAATTTCCTCATACACAAAATAAATAAATAAATTTTATTTGACTTGGACTAAATAAAATTAAATGTTCCAGCAGAAGCAGGTCAATGCAACGTATTTAGTTGAACGTTTTGAAAAAAATCAGAATTATGCACAGGTGGCACATTGATACATAAATACACACCAGATTCATGTCCCTTTGAAATTTCAAACCCACCAAATATTGTTTTCAAAAATATGCCACATTGGTCATCTGTGGCCATCGATCATGAACAAATTAACAACCATGCCACGTTGCATCGACGAGGTTACAAAGTCAGATTGCACCGGTAAATCACGAATAATAGATTGTACACATCAGAGTTTAACCTAAACTTCAAAGAGTTCTAATTAATTTTGGCTCATCTTTTATGTACTCCGTCCGTCCCAGTATAAGCTGCATCGAATTTTTTTCACGATCTTCAAGAATTTTTTTACGATAATATTATTGTTTATATATCTATACAAATTTTTAGTCAAAATTTGACAGTGTTGACTGCCAAATAGCAAGTGTGCAGCTTATTTTGGAACAAATGGAGTATTTTTTTTTTGGAAATCGGATCTTTTAAGTGGCATTCGTGAACCACAAGTACGTATAACATTGTCATTTTATGCTATTAGGGTTTAATATTTTATTTTACTTTTTAACATTTCTAGAGTATGTTATAGCTAGTTCTGTTTTTAGAATATTACTCCTGCTCCATTTCAAACTGCACATTTTGACTTTCAACAGTTGACTTCAAAAATATTTAATCTCTAATATCTTTCGTTTAGTATAATTTTATACTTGTGGAAAGTTGATATTTTGACAATATATATTAAAACAAAATCCATGATCGATTTGAGATAGTGTTCCACCTCAAGCAGGTCACTATAATAAGCATCAGATTAAAAGTACAAAAATGATTCATTCACACTTCTGATCAACATCAAGGCGATCAGAGATGAAGAAATTTAAACCCCCAACTAAAGATCCGGTCTGTCTTCATTTAACCCTTTCCAGACCCTTTCACTAAACTAGGAGACCGAGATTGGTCGTTTTGATTGCCAATTTTTTTTCTTGTATAGTTCTAGAGGACTCATTGATAGTGCGTATAAAATTGTCTAAAGGAAAGTTAACTCGAACAATCAGTCTAATTCGCCCAAAACATCCGAACAGAATAGAATCTACAAATCTAGAATCCTCAGACACAGAACCGCCAAAAGTTAGTTGTTTAAAGGATTTTGACTCGAATTTCTCTTAACCGTTTCTGGATAATAGATTGGAGTCAATCATTTTTTACCAAAAAAGGGCCACTTGAAAACTTACATTGATATAGACTATTCTAATCCAGTACTTAAAAAAAACATTTTAAATTCTACCTTTTAATTTTGAAACTGAGAAACAAAGGCAAACCAACATCGACCTAAAAAAAGAAAGAAAACATAAAAATAAAAACCACCTGAAAAACATTGAAACTAAAGGTAAAAGAAAAAATTTAAACAATATTTTCTCCTTGGAAGTGGAAGGTGACCAGAGATCGGTGATGTTCTTTGGCACGTGATTGGCTAGGGTGGGGTGTGACTTACTGTGGTGACACATGACCATGACCTCGTTTGAAATTCTCTCGAGCCAAACTCATTGAATTTGTGAATATAGACCTTCGAAACCGTAGAATACCTTTTGGATCTAATCGTGAAAATATCGTAACCACCATCTCCGTTGATTTCTCCTTCGTATATGCATAATTTGTCCTTCGTATATGCATAATTTGGTCAGTCAAATTCAGAACATCGTCTCTCGGGAACTTGAAGCTCTTTGGTGTTGGTGTGTCCCTTGTCGTGGCCAGTACGTGGTTACTGTAGCTAAAGTTGATAGCGTTAGGGGTCTTCACTGCCAAAAAAGGAGAGAGTGACGTGTCACCATCGGAATGAAATTGAAAATTGGAGGAGGCATAGAAAATAGGCAGTCGAGAAGGGGTTTCTTGAAGTCAGCTGAAAAGAAGACACGTTTGAAAAGGGGGACATGAGGGTGGGAGGGAGAGGCTATACAATGGTGGTGGGTTGGGAGGGGGGGGGGAAGTTGATGAAGGACAATATCCTCTCCTTGGCTGATTAGGTTTCCCCTGGGGAAGCTTTAGGGGTGGGGGTGGGGGGGGGAGGGGGAGAGCGAGTTTATATCTGTTGTTGTATATAAACTTATAGAGAAAATTCCCGTATACAAACTTACAGTTGTATGCGGGATACAATGCAACGACGACAATAAATAAATAGATATTTTACTATTTTATAACAACAATTATCATGAAATTATTGGTTATAGAGGGAAAGTTTTTCGCTGGGAGGATTCTCATATATAAACTTATAGTTTTGTGGGAAATATAATGCAACAACGACATTAAGCAACTAGATATTTTACCATTTTATAATCACAGATCTCATGAAATTACAATTTTAGAATGAATTATAATCATGGTCGTAAAAATTGTAGAAAATGAGTGTTATAAAATGTTGCTTTTCGTGATTAGTCCTAGAAACTACAATTTTACAACGTTGGTTCGCCAAGAGCCCAAGATTATTGAAACAATCATAAAATTAGGTAATAAAATAATATTGTTCATTTACAATTTCAAAAGCTCAATCTTTATCATAATTTTGAAGGTCACACATTTTTTAAAAAGTGTAATATAAATCTTACATATTTTTGTTTTATACTTTTGAAGTCCATCTAAAATTATATGGTCTTCATATATACAACAGTGACATTTTGGGTAAAATTATAATTTTTGGATGGTAAGAATTATTTTATTGTGTATATTTTTATGTAAGGGAATCATAATGATATTGAAATTGTTTCATCATATATCTAAACTCATTCATTTAAATCATCCACTATATTGTCTGGTCAGTCATACCATCCTTTAAAAAAATAAAATTAAAACTCACTTATCAATTGAGTAGGGCTTTTTATTAGGCTCTCCAAACCTTGTCAAAATAAATCATCAAAGACTTATAGTTTTACAAAATGTCAAATGGATTGGTGATAGCTATTGTATGTGTTTCGAATCAAAGAATCTCCACCCCTGTGTTAACTATGTGTCTGTCGAACTTCCAAATCAGCAAATGAGCAAAGGTTGCTCAGACGTTATAACTATGAGTTGGTAGTCCCTTCCTATCTAGGCATCAAAATTTCACGCACCTCAGTTGGTAATTCTGCAAAAATTATGAAAAACCTTGTAACCTTTGTTAAGGCCTGATCTTGAGAGCTTATCTGGGGCTTTGTTGCATTCCCTATAAGTGTGCCTCACATTTGAGTTAGTCCTTCTGATTAGAGCTTTAGCATCAGCCACTTGATCTAAATGTCTCCAGTTAGGCTTTAGGATGTCATTGATGATATGCACTGTTTGGATACAATCTAATTCAATAATTGTTACCCTCCAATTATCTTGAATGAATTCTATTACTTGAAATATTTCTTTAATTTTTGCTTCCAAGGAATCCTAACTTTCAGTTTTGAAGTGAGCTGTTATGATCAGATCACCCAACATGCTTGAATGAATTCTATTACTTGAAAGATTTCTTTAATTTTTGCTTCCAAGGAATCATGACTTTCAGTTTTGAAGTGAGCTGTCAAGATCAGATCACCTAACATGCTTCTTTTTGTGATTCCTATACCTGGAAAAACCAGAATCCAAGTCAAAAGATGCATCACAATTTATCTTGATACCTTTCAAATTAGGTTTCCAGACTAGCAAGTGCAACTTTTTCCTTTTAACCTTTCTAAAATTAGAGATCAGACCCATATCTATATACTGCATATGTGACTTTTTAGACTGGATTATGAGTCTAACTATTAAGGAAAGCCTTAGTGAATCCTTTACCCTCTTCCATATGGTCAGTCATACCATCCTAAATTTCCATATGTCATTCATTTGCACAAATGATCTTTGAATTTATACTTAGAATGAAATAACTATGAACTCATTACTTTATTTTTGATAGCTATGATCTTATAAATAAGATTATTGTAAGTTTTCAAACTATTATCTTTCCTTATTTATTATTCCTTTTAATTATTTAAATTAACATATCATAATTATATGCGTAGGAGTTTGTTTATTATTCGAGATTTTTTTTCCATAAATAGATAATTTGTATGATGATTTATAGTTATTCTTAGTCAAATAGTTCGTGGTCAGTGTTTTAAATATTGAGAAATATTTGATTCTCTGTAGGTTGGGATTCATAAATGTTGTTAAAATGATCATTTTTATAGTTGTGCTAGATATCCTCTAATTAAATAATTGTTATAGTCAAGAAATACATGATAGATGGTGGGATTTTTTTTGTAAAGAACAAACTGCATTCATTTTTACGAAATGGCAAAGATTACATTGGATTGAATCCAAGTGCCTCTACTGCAGAGCGAGGCATCTTGCTCGTGGCTACTGTCCTGGGGAATTCTACCCAAAACCGCCATTGTAGAGAAATTCCAACATCAAAACAATTTTCGGTTTCAGTCGATGGTGGTTCTATTTCAACACTATAGTATAAATTTTGGAACCACGTTTATAGGAGGTTCAGACCTCAGAATGTTCGTTGGTTTCCAATTCAAGGCAGAGTGATGATGGAACCATCGTGTTTGTACTTATTTTGGCAAGGAATCAATCAAGAATCCTTACCTCCGCAAATCCTTATCCATTTCTAAATTATATCCTCCCTTTCAATCTACATCACCCATATAAATCCTTATTCTCCCCATCCTAGTTCCTATAATATCCTTCCATCTTTATCTCTAAAATTTTGGCAAGAATTTGTACGTTAATTTTGATCTACTTCCCTCATTGATTGGAAACTTTCCAACCCTAAGCCCCAAATATCAAAATCTGTGGTGAAAAAGAGGTGGCCAAGACTGTGGAGAATGAATACCAAGGATCCATTCAAAATTTGTAAAGAAGAAGGGTCGTAGATCATGGAGGATAAAGACTACATATTTGTGATAAGAGCAAAGTTCAATGTGGTGATTGTGAAAGGATTGGGGAAGAGGATAGGAAATTAGGAGGGAGGAAGGAAGAGGAGGCTAGATGACATAAAATGAGAGGGATTAGAGTGGTGGTTGGCGGCGTGACTCTCTGAGGAGGATCAAATTTCCTTTAGTCATTTGGGAAGAGATTCCGATATCGCAAACGCTTCAACAATGGTTGTGAAAACCACCGTCAATGGACGGGCAATTGATGGATTAGCCACAAACGGCGTCAATTTTCTGCCATGAATTATTTCTCAAAAACCACATTAATTTTCTTACTTTGCATTAGTGTTATTTAGAAAAATTGTTCACAGCCTGAACACGAAGTCTAGGAACTTCAATTATACGAACGAAAACAAAAGTTGCTAGTATCCTCCCCAATCTACAGAAAATGTACTGGAACTCCAAACAACCTCTTGAACACCATTAAGAACCCTCACCAGTCCAAGAATATCATAGTGAAGGTAAACATAACTAAATCAATATGATGTCGCTGCATTTGAACCTTCTAGTGTTGCCAATGCTTCGGCCTAAAAAGCACTTGAGCAAATACAATATGCACTCCCAATAAATATTAGCTATACAAACTTGAAGGTATCCAACCAACTGCAGACGATGAACACACACTACTAGAAAAATTACTTTTAACTTCACCCATGTAACATCAATTATAAAAGTTGAAAATCATAATTTAAAGTTTTTAAACTTTGTTTATTTAAAACTGAAATAAATTTTTTTTAAAACCAAAGCAATAAACTGAATAGCCCAAACCTTGGCCCGAATTTTACCACAACATAAACTATGGCCCAAAAATCCTTTACCAAACAATACAATGTAATCATATAAATTCAAACACTACGTGATTACAACCCAACTTCATTCGCCGCTAAGGATTTCATTCTCTCACTGAAAATTTCCACCACCATACTTTCGATGCTCCTCCATAAATTCCACTGCACCTCCCGGCCCAACATCGATGCCAACGTGCCACCTAGCTCAACAGAAACTCCACCATTCTCCTAACTCACATAGATACCATTACTCCGCGAATGCATTGCGCGTCACTGTCATCCACTTCCACATCTTCTCTCATTTCTAGGTTTTAGTTCACCACTTCACACACCGGCTAATGAGGTTAATTTGTGTAATAGGTACTCTAGGTGATAAGTTTATTTAGATTTATTTAAAATTCTTTATAGTGGAAGGAATATTCATATTTGATAAAAATATCGTATATAAGTTGATTTGTGTTAAGAATTATATTGTTTAGATTTAGTTTCGATTTAATTGAATGTTGTTTTTGAAAATTTTGGCAGGAATCATTCTGAGTTTGATTGAAGTGATTTTCGGGTTTGATTGCCAATGGATTTTTTTGCCGAAATTCATTCTATCAGCATGCTCGCTAATTTTTTTTAAATTTATTTAGGAAGAGAGTATTTGACTATGGTTCTATGCACAACTGCCCTAAAAGCTCATGTTTTTCACTACCGTTTCAAAACCGCAGTTAAAGAATGACCTTTAACTAGCGGTAGTATTTACTGCGGTTCTAAGGATAAAACCGAAGTGGTAAGTGCTCTAGAACTGTAGTCAAAGACCTATTATGTAGTAGTGAAAAACTCACAAAAGAACAATATACTGAAACGAAAAAAATATTCAAATATTTTTGCAAATGAAACTAAAACTAGTAAAAAAATGATGATAAGACGTCTTCAAGTGTAAAACATTTGAACCATAGAAAATTTGATCTTGCACCGCTAATTGGCACACAACTAGGATCAGGTGTTGTAACTTACTATCCTAATGCGTAACATTTCTTTCCCACAAGATGTGTTATAGATATAATTAGACCATGCAATAAGATCTTCAGTCGACACCATACTCATCTAGTGGAAAACCCATTCCTCCAAAAATATACCAACTCCTATACGAAAGTCAAATCCAAGTGAAGAAGAACACCATGCCTATCTTGAGTGTGGGCAATCAAAGAAGACATGCTTTGAAAAATCCACTGAATCCCCACATCTTGCACAACACCCTTCACCACTACAATTCTTCTTATGCAAGACCTGAGTCGTCAACAAACCACCCACTGAAACCTTACCAAACAAGAAAAAAGATGTGAGAAGGCTTGATTTTCCATAACTGTTACTGCATTACCGAATTTATGATAGCGGAGTTCCATGAAGTTGATGGTAGCCCATCATCCCACATTTAACTTTCTACTTTATAACCACTCTAAATCGGGTAAACACACAGTGGAATATGCTTCCATGGGAATGAATCCTCTATCACCATACCTGGTTCTAGTAAAGAAATTGTTAAAATCTGGCATATACCACCTCTTGAGGAAAAATAGCTTGTAACCAAGGCTACCTCCATTCTTCTGTTGATACAATAAGATTTGAGACTCTTAACAAATTGTGTTGCACCACCACCAAACGCAGAACCTCATGCCTCTTAAGTCCAAGAATCCAATCATCTCCCATGTTGATATTTGACCATGTTCGAACTCCCCAATGCATTTTCCTTTGAGTATATTATGACCCCAACAAAATGCCCCGCCAACCCTAAGTGGTGTTCGAGTTTTATTTGACCGCGAAGAAAGGAAAACGCCTACAACACTTGGATGTATATAAAATGATAACAAAGTAGAGGTTTCATGTAAAAATTTCCCTGTTGATTTTACCAAAAGAAGGCCTAGGTTATCTCTTTTGCTGAACGTTACCCTAAATTGCCTTGCAAGGTCAATTTGCTGGAAAAAATTCCACGACTTCTAGTACTCCCTTCATCCCAACTAAATTGATGGATTGCTTTTGGTCTGCTAATTTAGGAGGGCTAATGTGGCAGTGCACGTGAGTTGAAAAAGATGGGTATTTTCATCCACTAACGTTATGCACATGGGTTAAAAATGGCCCAATCTTATATTCTTCTTCATATGAAAGGATTAATTGGATATTTCATTCCTCAATTTTTTCCATGTCTGCTAAGTTTTTAAATTGTGCCATTTTTTTGGGACGAGCTAGAATTTAAATTTGACGAGGGAGAATATCCATTTCCCTTTTACACTACCATTCTATATGTATCTAGCCACCATACTATCAAGTTTTCAAGTCACTGGCAGTGGAACCTTAGAGACACTTATATGACATGTGATAATTATATAAAGAACATGTTGAATCGTTGAAACTCGACCCATGATGGAAAGTGAGAAAGATATTTGAGTAGCTCTTTTAGGAATGAGCCTAATCAGCAACTGCCCAAAAATCTAACTTTTCATTTCTAAATTACTCACTTGAAAATCAAAGGGGAAATTTGGAGACCACATTCCAAGCAATACGTAACTGTTAACCCCCATACCTAATTTGGAACATTTATTAATATTTAATCCTCTATCTGGAAAATTTTGCATAGTAATTTGTAATTCTATTTATCTGAGTCGTTGAAGCTATTGAAACATGCATAAAGAAAATTAGGGCATCAACATACATTGAGTGAGAAATCGTTGGTCCCCCCATGGGCTGTAGAAATCCCTAAATCATACTAAGGTCGAGTCATAAGTTTCAATTGGCAAGACATGACTTTCTAACATATGATAAACAAATATGGGGAAAGCGGACACCCCAGACGCAAACCTCGGACATGAGCAAAAAAAGTGGGCAACCAATTATTAACTTTTATTGAAAAGGCCACTGAAGAAATCAACCTTATAATCAGTTCCACCAAGGGTAGATGAAAATTGAACCTTATCATAATGGCTCGAAGGAAGTTCCAAGAAATATGCTTGTACACCTTAATCATATCTATTTTTATAGCTACCAACACCTGATTTCCTACATGATATTCTTGAGTATGCTAAATTGTATCATTAGCAATGAGAATATTCTCACCTGTAACTCCCCTTGACAAAACCATTTAAGCAGCAGTTATATAAGGGAATTTAACAGTGGCTGCATCTCGTTCACCATCACCTTGGCAACAAGCTTGTACCTAACACTACAAAGACTAATATAACAAAACTCAGCTGGACACTATGGAATGGATTTTGTGGAATAAAAATAATCCTAGTCAGATTCAACTATTGTGGAAAAATATCAGTATTCGGAATGTCAGCGTAGAGCGAAGGATGGTTGAACGAACTATATCCCAATATCAATGATAAATACGAATCAAATTCCATCCATCCCTGGTGTCTTCCAAGGATTCATATCAAACAACACCTTTAAGAGGTCATCAATATTATAATGAAGTTCCAATCACGATTCAAAGACTTTGAAATTCCCCACATGTACAGAAGAAACAAAGTCCAGAAGAGTACTTCTAATCAAATAGTTCTCAAGATAGTTAGATGGAGCCATCAAGATTGATCACATGTGCTATACCATAAGATTGTGTACCTCTACCTCCTTTGTTAGTTACATACCTCCTGGATCATGTAACTCAATGATCCAATGAACCCACTTTCTTCTTGAAGCTTGGCGATGAAAAATATTAGTATTTATATCTCAATCAGTAGCCCAAATTGCATTCGATTACTACCTCCAATAATTAACTTGAAATGTAAGTAATGACTCTAGCTTGTTTTTTACCTGGTCTCCCTAACAGATGAAACTGAAGGCATTCATGGTTCCGCGGTTGTTCTTTTTCACTAATCGGGAGTGTAAATAATGATTCCATCCTCCCAAAATATGCTTTTCTAAAACTTGGGTGTGGGTATTTCTAAGCAATGTCAAAATTTCAAGTGTATACATCACTAGTTCATAATTGCTAGTTCACAACGCATTGTTGATGACGGTTGATAGGCTCTTTCGTTGGAACGAGTGTCGCAGATAATGGATAGATGTCTAATTTTGATGGAAGACAGAGCTCTAAGGGATAACTTATCAATAGAGGTAGGTGGATGGTGGTTTCCGATCAACTCTTGCCGTTCTACTCTTCCAACATTGCTTAATTAGAAATGCAGGAAATTTGGGAATTCAATCCCTAAAACCTTCCAAAATTATCTCTCCCTTCTTATCGATCTCCCTATTTTATTCCCCCTTTCTCACTAAATTTCCATCAATGGTGATACAATGTCAACCAACATGAATTCTCCAATTAAATTAGCCTCCAGAAATCACGCACGCTTGTGCCTTTAATCAACAACATGCTAGATCGGCTTCAAATTTGATTAGTTCAATTTCAAAAAACCGATGGGTTAGATTTATAAATTGATATTGTTGTTGTGTTTTTAGGATGGTGGTGGTTCTCGATGGTTTTTAAAGCCTCACACGATGGTATTGATGGTGTGGTAGTTTACGTTGACGTCGGTGATGGTGTTTATGGTGTGCTGGTTCACGACGATGTTGTTTATGGTGTGGTAGTACTGATGTTGATTAGGGTGTGGTGATTTGTTGTGGTATTTTTTGTGGCATTAATTGTTGCCGCTACTGATTCTCAGATTCTAATAAAGCAAAATCTAAGTTCTATTTTTTTGTATTCCTGCAGATAGGAACCTCTTTGATGGTAGCTATAAAAATCATCGTCCACAACAGTGATGAGGAATGGCGGAGCCAGAAATGCTTATTCATTTTCACCATCCAATACCCTTGAGTTGCACTAATGTATGTGTCAAAATCGCAATTTTATCTTGAAAACATGATTTTTAACTCAATTTTTATAAATATATGTACCAGATCACAACATTTTAAGGCCAAATTTTGACCTCTTTCACTAGTCTTATTTCACACGTAGTTTTCTATTTGTTCACAATTTTTCCCTTAAGATTAAAGGTGTCAATTCGGGTCAGTTTTGAGTTCGGGTCAAACGGGTTCGGGTTGAAACGGGTCGAAGTCTGTTGGTCGGGTCGGGTCGAAATGAGTTTGGGTTGAAACGGGTCGTAGTCTGTTGGTCGGGTCGGGTCGAATCGGGTTCAGATCGAGTTGAAACAGGCCGGAGTCTGTTCGTCAGGTCGGGTCGGGTTGGAAAGTATCGAAATCTGTTTGTCCGGTCGGATGAGAAAGAAAGCTAGAATAGGAAAGAAGTTAGAATATGAAAGAAAAAAGTTTTTAAAAATGGGTTACGGTATCGACTACTCTTGAACATGTACTAGTGTTTTCTAACATTTCACAAAAAAATTATTTATTTAATATTTTTATATTTAGGCAAGAATAACAAAAAAATATGTATTTG
>JAULKK010293974.1:0-13096 GCA_032355705.1 Rubia peregrina
TTTAGGAGCTTGCATGATTCTGTGTGTTGCCTCTCACTGTTGGGATGCCCATTGAAGTAGGAGATTCAAATACTAGAAGGCAAGGGGGCAAGATAGCCTTGGAATTTATGATCCAAGGCCCCCTATATTGATGTTGAAAGGATTTGGGGCATCCATTACCACAAAATCACATAAGACTATGCAAGCTCTATCCTGTTACGGTTTTACCCAGTGGTCACTGACAGTTGTATATTTCCTAAGGGAATTTTTTTATTTCCATGTGAAGGCAACTATATATGATGTCTCTTTCTTCAAGTTTGACCTCTTAAATCCAATCTTGTCAAAAGAATCAGTGAACAGTACTTATACTGCGCTCCTGTCGTCTTTGAAGACCCTGTGCACTTTGGAGTTTCTTATCTTTGCTGTCATGACCAGAGAGCCATTGTGTTGTGACACATTTGGGACCGTATCTTATTCGTTAAATGGGATTTTCTCATCAAAGTGCATTATTTTATCTGTAGACTCTTCAAACGGCAAGTACATTGCCGTTGCTTTCTATTTATTGTTGGAGGTGAGTTCGATAGATTCGTGGATGGACAATATTACTCTATCCAGAATACCATCTATCACATCTTCTATTTTCTTGATCATTGCTGCCATGTTCTATTTTGGCTTCACTTGAGACTGAGTTACGTTTGCATTCTTCTTTGTGCATTAATTCCTCGACCTTACAGGTGATTATTTCTCCTTCTTTTTGTAACGGCCGACCCAAAATTGCAGGGGGACATTTATTACAATGATAAACTCTTAACCAATTTTCTTTTCTACAGCGGAAGCGGGAAATTTTAAATGATAAATGCTTAATGCATAATCCAAAATGTGTCTCAAAATGAAATAAATGAAACTAAATGTGTAGGACCGCATGTGTCCTCCACTCGTTATTCGCCACACTCATACCATACCTAGTGCTTTAACCTAAAAAGATTTTTAAAAAGAGTGGGGGTGAGCTTTCGCCCGTGAGGGTTCCAAGTTTGCAACCATTTTTCGTGATGCAATCAGGATGATATGCATGCATGAAGTTTTAGTAAAATAATTTTTATCCACTTGAAACAGGAAGCAGAAAAACATGCCATGCATGATCGGTCACAAATAATATCACATACAATTCATTTCTCATGAAATAATATTAGGCAATATATCACTTAGCACGATTGTAATATCACATAGAAAAGGATACAAGTCAGGTTGGAGGTTATCAGGGCGTTCTACTCATAGCCTTAGAACGGGATCCTGATAATCACTCCATGTTATGCCGAACAAGCCAATAGCCACCAGGCTAACAGGTAGACCAACGTCACTGGTCACAGGAGGGTATATCTTGAGATAACCTACGGAACCTAAAGAAGCCTAACTAAGCAATCAGGGCCTATGCCGAACTCGCAGGGTTTCGGTGATTCAGTAGGGTTTTGGGATCCCAGGGCAGGCAGTACAGTAATACAGTTCAGGCTATAGGCGATAAGGTACACCCATAGTAACAGGTAAATAGTTAAGAGAAAGTCAGGCTATGGGCGATAAAGTACATCCATAGTAACAGGTAAACAGTTAAGCACAATTCCGGCTATGGGTGATAAGGTACACCCATAGTTAACAAGTACACGATCAAGATCAAAATATGCATAAACAATGCGGAAAACTGGCTCGAGTAACTTTATTTAAAATATAATGATTCGATAACATATTTAGATCAATGGTTTTAAAACGATAGGAATAAACTTTAAAAACGATTGTAAAACAGGCTTGTTTCCAAAATATTTTCTTGAAAAGGTTTTTAAAAGTTTTGATTATAAACGGTTTTAATAGTTTTTGAAAAGTTAGAAACCCTCACATTTCTTGCAACTTAAGGACTATGATTCTCGGTGAAACCTGTGAATGTGATATATCACGAACTAATTAAAATTTATTTCAAGTTCTACGTAATATAAGGAAACCGTAAAACTGATTTCAAATTGAAGGATTCACTGCTGACTAGTACTCACGAGAATGACCATAACTCTCTACACATCATTCCGAAAATTACAAATTTTAAATCCTAACAAACTAGACTTCTAAATCTTTCTTTAGACAGTTTACAATTAAAATTCCATACACCATTACCTCTTAAACAAATCAATATAACACGGTCTGAAACAGATTAATTTAAAACTAACCAGTACTCACGACAACAATCATAACACTTCACAACTTATTCCAAAAATTATGAAATCTAAACCCTTATAAACCATACTCATGTAGAGTTCATTTGAAAGTTTACCCTTTGAATTCCATACACATTTACCTCTGAAACAAATCACCATAATACAAACTGAACAAGATCTATTCACAGCTGACCAATACTCACGAGAACACTCATAAATCATCAAGTACTATTCTGGAAAATATGAAATCAAAACCCTTAAGAACAAGACTCAAATAGCTTTCAATAGACAGTTCACACATTGAATTATACACACGATTGATCCTCGAACAATTAACTTTAACACGGACTAGAACCGGACAGATTATTGATGGAATACTCCGTACTAAATTGACCCTAACTTCCAATTCGGACATCTTAAAAATACAAATTGTGTATCATTAGAAACTAGATTCCAATATCTTTACTGTGGTATATCCCACATAAATTTTGATTGCCTATTTACCCTTCAAATATCTAGTAAAACATGGCTGAAGAAAACACGCACTGCAATCGGACAGACTTCCGGTTGATCACTCAGTACTATATCGACTATAACTTTCTACTCGGACATCATAAAAATCCAAATCATATATCATTACAAACTAGATTTCAATATCTTTAATTGGATATATCATACATAAATTCCAATGACCGATTTCTTGTTCAAATCCCTAGTACAATGTAACTGCAGAATTAAACGAGCACTGCAATCCGGCAGATTATCAGTTGATCACTCAATACTATATCAACCATAACTTTCTACTCAGACATCCTAAAAATCCAAATCATATATCATTAGAAACTATACTTCAAGGTCGTTAATTTGGTATATAGTACATAAATTTTAATGACCGATTTCCTATTCAAATACCTAGTACAATATGACTGCAGAATTAAACAAGCACTGCAATCAGACAGATTACAAATTGATCACTCAGTACTAAATTGACCATAACTTTATACTCGGAAATCCTAAAAATCCAAATCATATATCATTAGAAACTAGATTTCAAAATCTTAAATTGGGTATATCATACATGAATTTTAATGACCGATTTCTTGTTCAAATCCCTAGTACAATATAACTTCAGAATTAAACGAGCACTGCAATCCGGCAGATTACCAGTTGATCACTCAATACTAAATCAACCATAACTTTCTACTCAGACATCCTAAAAATCCAAATCATATATCATTAGAAACTAGACTTCAAGATAGTTAATTTGGTATATAGTACATAAATTTTAATGACTGATTTGCTATTCAAATACCTAGTACAATGTGACTTCAGAATTAAACAAGCACTGCAATCAGACAGATTACTAATTGATTACTCAGTACTAAATCGACCATACCTTTATACTCAGAAATCCTAAAAATCTAAATCATATATCATTAGAAACTAGATATCAAGATCTTCAATTGGGTATATCATCGATATACATGAATTTTAATGACCGATTTCTTGCTCAAATCTCTAGTACAATGTAACTGCAGAATTAAACGAGTACTGCAATCCGGCAGATTACCAGTGGATCACTCAATACTAAATCAACCATAACTTTCCACTCAGACATCTTAAAAGTCCAAATCATATATCATTAGAAACTAGACTTCAAGATCTTTAATTGAGTATATCATATATAAATTTTAATGACCGACTTCTTGTTCAAACCCCTACCACAATGTAATGGCAGAATTAAACAAGCACTGCAATCAGGCAGATTACTAGTCGATCACTCAGTAATAAATCGACCATAACTTTATACTCAGAAATCCTAAAAATACAAATCATATATCATTAGACACTAGATTTCAAGATCTTTAATTGGGTATATCATAAAAAGTTTCTTACGTTAGTAACCTAATTGTGACTTGTTAAAGAAGAAGAATAAACTTACGGTTATAGCTCTGAATCTATAGTTTCCGGTGATAAGCTATCGGCAAAGGTTGTTCGTCGGCTGCATAGTGACCCAATCAATTCCAGAAACGCACTCCACACCTCTTCCTACCTCCACTGCGCACGTTGTTCTCTGAGATTTAATATAGGTTGTTTTTTAAGAAAGTATGATGGACGTAGGGAGGAAGTGAGAGTCGGTTTAGAGTTGGAATTCTACTGGTCTCGTGTAATCAGGAGACCAATTCAAAACATAATTTGTTTTGAATACCAATACCTTTGCAACTAACTTGTTCTTGGATGGATAATCATTGACTTTATTTATTTATATACTTTATAATTTAGTCCTTATAAAACTTACTCTTTCTAAATTCACCCAACATGAATAAATTATTCAAGCAAAATTCTCGGGTCTCACCTTTAAGGTCCTAGTTGTGAGTTCTTTATTTCTCGCTTATTTATTTATCTTGTCTTTTTGTTCACATTAAGGACAATGCGTGTTTCAAGTGTTGGGGAGAGAAATATGTCTCATTGCCACCACTTTTTTTTGTTTTACTTCCTCATGGCCGACCACAATGCTTCCACAAATAAGGTTCATCCCACACATAATATTTTGCATCACTACTTAATTTATCCTTTTGAGCCTTTGAAAAATGAGGAGAAAATTTACTTGAGACAAGGAAATTGATGATATCGGCATACTATAGTTGGAGGTCTCTGATTTTGAACAATTTTTCATCAGGGAACTCATCCCATATTTTCTCCGTCAATAACACATTTACCTCAACCTTAACTTTTTGGTAAGGAACCAATCAGCTCAACTGGTCGTCCCTGAGGTTCTCCGCGCCCTTCTTGTCTCACACCAATCGACTCAAGTCAAACTTACTAAAAAGAAAGATCCACCTAATCAATCTTGGCTTGGACTCTTTCTTTGTCATCAAATGATGAAGCGCTTCATGGTCAATGTACACAATAACTTTGGTACCAAGCAAGTAATATTGAAATTACTCTAAGGAAAATACCACCGCAAGTAATTCATTTTTTGTGGTCGAGTAGTTCCTTTGAGCCTCATTGAGAGTCGTGGATGCGTAGCAGATGAAGTGAGGCACTCTTCCCACCCTTTGACCTAGCACCTCTCCAACGTCATAATCACTAGCATCACATATGATCTCAAATGGCATGGACCAATCCGAGTGTTGTGTGATAGGAACCCAAACTAACCTTTCTTTGAATGTACTGAAGGCCCCCTTACAACCCTCATCAATCACAAATTCCATCTCCCTTTCCAACAAGTTGCATAAAGGATATGCAATTTTTGCGAAATCTTTAATGAACCAGCAGTAGAATCCTGCATGACCAAGAAAATAATGCACTTCACACACGTTAGTAGGATAAGACAAAGTTTGAATCAATTCTATTTTTCCCATGCCAACCTCAATACCCTTAGAAGAGAAAACATGGCCTAAAACAATGCCTTGTTCTATCATGGAATGCCATTTCTCAGAATTTAAGACAAGGATACTATTAATGCATCGCTTAAGAACTTGTGCCAAATTTTGCTAAGCAATTATCAAAGGAATTACCATGAATAGTGAAATCATCCATGAATACCTTAACAAATTCTTAACAAATTCTGATAAAATGCTTACCATACACCTTTGGAAAGTTGCACGCATTACATAGCCCAAAAGGCATACACCGATAAGGAAACGTACCAAAGGTCATCTTCTCTTGGTCCTCCGGGGCCATGGCCACCTGAAAATAACCCAAGTATCCATCCTAGAAGCAACATAATGGATGACTTGCTAGCCTCTAGAGCATTGATCAATGAACAACAATGGGAAGTGGTCCTTCCAAGTTACCTCATTTTGCCTTCAATAGTCAATACATACACGCCACCCATTTTGGACATGAGTGGGTACCATTTCACTTTTATCATTTTCGACTACCGTTACCCCACTTTTCTTCGGCTCCAATTGAGTCAGGCTCACCCACTTGCTATTCAAAATCGGATAAGTTTTACTCGCTTGAAGTAATTTTAGGATCTTTGCACTTACCACCTCTATCATAGGTGGGTTTAGCCAATGTTGGGGTTGTCTCAATGGTTTTGCATCATCCTCTAACAAAATCCGATGCATGCTAGTGATTTGACTTATGTCCTTGATGTTGACAATAGTCCAACAAATTACTTCCTCGTGTTCCCTGAACACTACCATCAACTTATCCTCTTGCTCTTGGGTGAGCTTGCTCAAAATTATTAAAGGTAGTGTATCTCCTTCCCTAAGATATGCATACTTGGAAAAGGCTTCAACTCAACAACCGGGGCTTTCACAAGTTATAGGAGGAATTCCGATTTCTTTGGATCCTCTAAAACTAGAGGAGAAGTTATTGAAATCACCTCTTCAAGAATTTTCAAATCCTCAATGATTTACTTCAAGTTAGTGCTCTTGGAATGTACAAAGCATGCATCATCAACATTATTTTCCAAAGCAACTAACAAGGAATCCTCGCCACTTAGTTAAAACAAATCTTGTACCACATTTTCCACAACATCTATAGCATGTAAAGAGTGTTCTTCAATAGGATATTTCATAGAATTATTTTTGTTAAACTCTAATTTAATCCCATCAAACTCCATGGTGTACCATTATGCACATTAATTATTGTCGTTGAAGTTTTCAAAAATAACCTCCCTAACGAAATTGGGGAGGCATTTTTTTCATGATCCATGCCAACGACATAAAAATTGGCAGTTAATATTGAAGAATCCACCCAAACCAACATATCCTCGACAGTAACCTTAGGGTATACACTAGAACGATCGGCTAATTGGATTACCACCTTTGTTTTGTGAAACGTATCTAGATTAGGCTTTCATACAAAGAGTAAGATTCACATTTATTGATGCACCTAAATCAAGCATGGCTTTTTCAAAATGTTTGTTTCCTATCATGCAAGGGATTGTAAACATGACAATATCACTACACTTAGGAGGTAGTTCCTTTTGGTACAAAGCGGAGACATGTTCATTTTTCTGCTCTTAAACTTTTTTTCACTCTTTGTTTTATATTCACTACACATAATTCCTTAAGAAATTTAGCATATCTGTGAATTTTCTCAATATTGATCAAGAGAGGGATATTCACCTCACATCTAGGAAAGACTTTGTAGATGTCCTTGTTGCCCTCCTTCCTTAGTTTATCTTTAAACGCTCCCGGAAAAGGGGGTTCCGGCACATAGGAGGGACTTTCTGCCATATTTGCTTTCTTGTGAGTAGGGTATGATGGCTCGAGATTGGGTTACTATTTTTTGATGATAACCTCTTCCCCAATCTCTTTTCCCTTCCTCACTATTTCTTTGGTCAATTTCTCGGCCTCTTCCTCTACTTACTTCTCAAAACCTCTACCCTCTTGTGCTCATTTTCAACAACCTCCTCATTTGGGGAAGTACCAACCTCCTTACAACTTCTCAAAGTGATAGTGCTTGTATTTTGGTGAGGATCCAACTCCGGTTGGGACAAAAATTTTCCCGAATCTCTTGACTCCATCTGATTCAAGATTTGAGCCATTTGACTGCTTTGAGTCTCTAAGATCTTGATGCTTGACTCAGTTTTTTCTTGAAAATTCTTGGAATTTTCCGCATTAAGGCTCAATCTTCCTAAAGCTTGCATCACCTCTTCCTTTGACATCCCTGAACTTTCACCTTGATCATAGGGCTTGTCTTGGAGTATTTGGAATTGTGGTTGAGGAGGCTGATATTGTGGTAGAAGAGGGAGATATAGTTGAGAATTTCCCCCATCCCTTGAGCATTTCCATACCGAATGTTTGAATGATCCCTCCAATTTACATTGTAAGGCCTATTTTGGTAGCCTTGACCACCTTGATAGCCATAGTTGCCCCGCTAACCTTGCCCCCCTGATATCCCATGGCACTCACCTCTTCAAAATAGTCGTCTTGCAAATAAGGGAAAGAGTTTATAGGATACACCGATGAAAAAATTTCATACGAATTCATATGCGGCACATTTCCAGACTTTCTCATCAAAGACTTCACCATAGAAGTGAGGGATAAAATTTGATCCTCAAGCTTTCCATTGTTGAAGGTAGAATTTATGTTTTTTGGGTTTTTTCTTCTAAGATCGGATCTTGGTCTAAATTCCTTGACTCCTCGGCCAACTCTTCATATAATTCCATAGCTTCCCCCTGGAACTCTTGTTTCCAATGGATCCACCATAAGCTCCCCTCACTAGTCTTTAATCCTCATCGAATAGACCATTTTACAAGTAGTACACCAAGTCTTCTTCCGAGTAGCTAGGGTTTGGGCAACTCAAAATGAGATTCTTGAACCTCTCCAAGCAATCGTAAAATGACTCTTCATGCTATTGAAGAATGTTGCTAATCTTCTCCTTCAAAGTGGAAGACTTAGAGGATGAGAAGTTGTTCAATTCAATCCATGTCTTGATGCTTTCAAAAGGAAGAAAATGTAGCTAATCCTTTGCGGCATCTCTCAAAGAAAAATGGAATGCCTTTAACTTGTAAAGATCCTCACCTACTCATTTGGGAATCATACCACAACAGACCATATGGAAGTCAGAGAGATGTTTGTTGGGATCCTCCCCTTTCATACCAAGGAATGATGGTAGCAAGTATATCAACCTAGATTTTAGCTCAAAATTCCCATTAGGCCCAACCGTAAGATAGGTAATGCACATATGTTGTTACTCAAGTTTAGGAGCCCTGGTTTTCCTTAAAGGAACTGTACTCATAGGAACATTCTTTCCTCGAAGATGAGGGCTTGATGCCTGATGAGACGTTAAATACATGTATTTCATAAGGCATTTAACATCTCTTTTTAAAAAATATATATATTATGTGGTAGATTGCTAGATTTAGGTGTGTTCACATTACAAGGGGTTTGGATAACCATTTATTGTTTTCATATCTAAATCCCTAATTTTGTAGCTTACTTTAGATCTAATGGATTTTATGTCCCTACAAGCATCATGATCCATTTTTGTGAGCTTTTACTTGTAAATTGCTCGTTGGCACTCAGACTGTTTTAGAAGCCCATTTACAAGAATGTTTAGTATATTGTAGAAGGTCATTCGCAAGATGGTAGTAGAATGAAGGCCATGAGTCAAACACATTGTAGTAGATGGATGCACAGAAGAAAATGAGTCAAGTCCAGAAGAAATGAAGATTGACACGACCCGTGTAGATCTGCACAGATCTTGCCATGCCAAGTGCTGAGGAGACTTATTCCAGGCATATGTCATGCAATTCCACATGGTCCTCGCACTCTGAACGTGTAGAAAAATACTCCAGACTGTGACCCATGAGTTTTGTGTGGGCCGCACACTCAAAACTCCTTCGGACACACTCCAGTCCCCGATCTACGAGCTTTTGTGAAGGATATGTGCTCAGACAACTAGTACAGGCTCACCAGTCCACATGTCATTTTCTTAGTTTGTCTTAGAAGGACCTTCAGTCTGCAGCCTTCTTGATTTTGTGCAGACCGCATGGCACGGGCTGTGCACTATTGCACGCCCCGTGTTGACATGGCTGCTAAGGTTTCTTACCTTTTTGGAATTTTCTAAGGCCCAATCCCACCTACTACATAAGCAGCCATTAGTCTATAAGGGTTCAAGTTTGGTCATTATTTCTTGATCTAAGACTACGTAGAGAGAAAAAAAGTCTATCTCCTCTTTTCATTTATTTTTCCTATTTTGTTCCTATGGCATTTAACCTAATGATTTCTTTCGATTCAATGTCTCTAGAATAGTTTATTTCTTGGGGAAATATTTGTATTCATGACTTGATGTTGAATTTTTGAGATTCATAGATTTCCCTAGCTTTTTTAATGAATATTTGTGCTTGATTTATGCTTTAACATTTATAAGATGTATGCAATGAAAGTTTTATGATGCATCATAGATTTATGTGTAGTATACTATCATGGTAGGATTAGTTGCTATCTTGAGAGTGTTAGATTAAGGTTACTGTAGGTTCGAGAGCACCAGGGGTGGATGGGTGCATTCATGTTACCCCAAGAGTACTGTCTCGATCGCTAGACTCTAACCTAATTGGCTAGTTGTGTAGTAAAGTGCAGGTTAGGGGAGTTGTTGATCCTTAACGAGGGGGAAACCCTTGGCTTGCCCTGATGGATAGGCATAATAGTTTGTAGCGACTAGAGTCATGATAACCTAGAGCCATCCCGAGATGCCAATTCCTTTGCCTCTGTAGGCCTAGGGTAGGTGTCCAGAGTAGAGTGCCTGTGACATTTTGTCCTCACTCTCATATCTAATAGTTACGACCTACACAAGACTGAGTTCCTTTAAGCAGAGGCTAGTTAGCAGTGAGAGTGATATTGATAGGTAATGAATTGCGGTATATAAAAAGTGATTAAAGCACATTCCTTAATTACGGAGGCAGTGTGGTGGCTTTTAAGTGAAGTCAAATCATTGTGTGACTGACACTGGGAATTCCCAGCCACCTGCACACTATGTTACAGATAGGTTTGTATGTCTAACATATGATAGAATCTAGGATCAAACACATCAATTTTTCATGCAAAGCAAATGTCCCCAAAACTAGTTATTATAATTTTTACTCTCTTTGTTTGCATGCTCGTTAGTCGTTAGACTAAAACCCCTAGTTAAATGTTTAAGGCACTTGATATTCCCAACACATAATCAGTGTGACTCCCGATTGTAGGTTTTGTGTAGTTAACTTTCAAATTCTAGTATCTATGTGGATGACCTCGGACTTTCCAGTAGCTACTCTATTGTAGTTAGTAGTGTACACGGGAGCAACAAAAAACTCTTTCTATCTTTGACTTCGCAGCACTTCGTGGACTGATTTTCCCACAAGTTTACAACCCTACGGGGTGCGGGCAAAATTTTGGTGTCGTTTCCAGGGATACTAATTTTAATTTGATTGTTAGCTTACATGACTATTTGGTAGTAGTACTTAGTTTGTACTTCTTTTTTTGTGTGTAGTTTTTTGTTGGTTTTTGTGAGTTGTTTAATAGCTTTTCTTGTTTTCTTCTAACTAGTTATGCTAGTGTTTCTTTGTGGACTAGTAGTGTATTGATTCCATTTTATTGTACAGACCCATACTACTAACCAATGAGCCTTACACTACTTACCAGAAAACACAGGTAGGCGACGAAGGATGAGAAGAAGGGTTTGTGAGGAAGTTCCGCAAGGTCCGACTTTTTATTTAAAGGTAGAGAGAGTTATTATGGCTAAGGACTATAGTATTTTGAGAGAGTTGATAGCTCCTGATTTGGAGAATCAACCCTTAGCATTGTCTTCCTGATTCTTCTGCAAAATGTTACATCTGAGCTCAAGAGTGTGATTATTTAGTGCCTTCCAACAATCAATGAGATGGCCGGTGAGGACCCCTTTAAGAATCAGTTAAAGTTTCATTTGGACTATACAAATATGAAAGCATCGGTAATCTCGAAGGAAGACTACAACTTACGGTCCCTTCCATTCTCATTTTGAGATGTAACAAATGACTGATTGTACTAACTACCACTAGGGTGTATAAATTTTTTGATGGATATGAAACGCCGGTTGTTAGAGAAGTTTTTTCACGCTTCAAATTCCACTGAAATTAAGAAACAATTGTCAAACATCTTTTTAGCTTCCCAATGAGTCCCTTCATGAGTCTTAGGAATGCTTCAAGAGGTTGTTGGCAAGCTTCTCGTATCATCAATTCGAAGAGGGAGATCTCGTGTACTATTTATTCGAGAGTTTGTGTGATGGGGACATTCGGTTGGTGAATGTTACGTGCAATGGATCGATAGCCAATAAGGGTCCCAAGGGCAGGATGACCCTTTTTGAGGAGATGGTGAATGGAACGTGCCAATTCAGGACCCAATCAAGAGTAAAGACATTGAAAAACTACACTCACTCCCCTAAACTAGAAGAGCAAGTCCAAGCCCTTGCATCGATGATGAAGGAGTTTATGAAGGGGGGGACTCACCAAGTGAAGGTCTGTGGGATTTATAGTTTGAACCATGCAACAGATATGTGCCCACAAGTAGTGGAGGAATTTGATCAAGTGAAGGCCTTGGACTAGGACGGAGGGAATAGGCAGTTTGGTAGGGGCAACAATAAGGGTTCAATGGGAACCAAAGAGGATACAATCCCCAACACCCCTACGCTTACTCTTTCAACCCTCGATATTGCGACCACCCAAATTTCCATGGGCGCGATGACAAATAAGGGTACAACTAAGGGGGGAGTTCCACCTCAACTATACCAAAGAGGTGAAGGGACAACATTCCTCTCTATAAGTTGGATCGAGAAGATATATTGGAATTAATAGCTCAAATGATAAAGAAAAATGAAATGTTTATGGAGAATTCAAGGTGAGACATTGAAGGTTTGGGCACGAGAGCATTCTGGAACATTAAGATCCCCGACGTTTAAGTGGGGCAATGGGCCACCTCGGTAAGCTGACTCGAATGAAGAAATTTTGGCAAGCTCCATTCCCAACCCGAAGTCAATATAAGGAATGTTAGCGCTTTGGAGTTGAGAAGTGGGAAGAAAGTGAGAGAAGCTAAGAAGGAGACATTGCAAGAAGATGACAAGTTAGTGGAGAAAACCAAGTCTGCGCTTGAAAAGGAATAGATATTCATTGAGGAGGAGCCCACAAAAGATCCCTTGGGAGGCCGTCTCTGTACCTCTCAAATATACAATTTATAGCCCTAAATGCGTGCTAACTACAACTAAGTAGATAGTATGAAAAGTCGGGGTCGTCCACAGAGAATAGAGATATTTTCAAGCGTCTAAGCATGCAATGGTGAATATAAGCCTAGATAAATATATACATAGATATAAAAGCAATATGGGGGGGGGGTTGGTTTCCTAAGTTATGAAAGTAAAACAACAAAACTGGCAAAGTCAAGTAACTATGCTAATCATGCAACAACCTAAGAAAAAGAGTAAAAACTACAAATGACAAAGCCTTGGGG
>JAULKK010294004.1:0-23261 GCA_032355705.1 Rubia peregrina
CAAAGATTCTACCAACTTCCCAAAACCAAAGAAAACAACAATTAAAGCAACACCAAAAACACAAAGGAATCCCAAGATGAACACTCTTAAGTGTTTCACTACTCCCTCCCCCACACTTGAACTTTCCATTATCCCCAGTGCAATGAATCAATAAAAAGTATGAGTGGGAAAGAGAAAAGTAGTGAAGCTCACTCATGTGATCCCGAAGGGTCCCTCCTCAAGTGTCGAGTCTCGTGCCTCCTTCTTCTCTCCTCTTGACACATTTCTTGTCTCTCAATAGGAATTACATCTCCAAAACCTTCGAGCCTCGAGATGTGGAACCTCTCGATCAATAGTTCAATGGATTCATTTTGGACATCCAATCTCTCATCTACAATGGTGAACTCCTCCTCTCCCACTTAATGGACTCCAACCTAGACTCCCAATTATGCATGGTACCCTTCATGGAACTTAGCCTACTCCTAGATTCTTCCAAGTGCAAGTTCATTCCGACCACTGCATGGCCAATATCCTGCATGATTAGGGTAGAGTTTGCAAGTTGTTTCTTGAATATGCAAAAATGGTCGAGGACATCTGCGGATATCTGAGTACGGTTAACCAGTGGCCTAATTGGGGTCTCACTGTTATCCTCCTCGATATCTATGTCTGGGTTTGATAGGATTATGTAACATTCCTTCTCAAACCTCGAATCAGGAGCAATGAAAAGGTCCTCCAACACCGTATCCTGATCAATAGTTGTACATTTTGGCTGGGGTAGAATCATTAAGTTGCACACCGTAAATGTTGGGCTAGAAGTCCAACCATGCCTCCCATAGTTATCTTTCCACCATTCTTGTTTCCCATTTCATGACACTCATCCATGAAGGTCATAACCATGTTGGGGTAAAAAATTCCCTTCGGAGTAATTGCCCAAAGAACGTGGACATCTGACCCCGGACATTGGGAGATTTCCCCATGATAGAACACTCTCATGACAACAATACCTGAACGTAATGCAATGATGGTTGGAAAATCGACATGCTCTTACAAAGGTCCTTCCTTTCCGTGCCCGGAAGGATTCTCCAAAAATTTCTCAATGAGAATGGAAGGCCTTGTTAGCGAGTCCTTAAGATCTCTTTCCCATACTATCACCCAAATGCTTGGGCAATATCCCGGTGCGACATAGTGTACCCAGTGTTGTCCAAGTGGAATTGAATGAGTCTTCTCTCCTCACTATCCTTCATTTGCTCAAAAGTTTCTAAGAATTCCAAATTCCATCGAATATAGGTCTTCGAGTGTTTGTCCAAGAAACTCTCTAGGCCTATCCTACTAAGTAAGTACGTGACAGGCTCGAGTAGTCATGGATCTCCACATCCAAGCCACACGTCTAGAAATTTTGGTCAAACCCGTGAGTTCATCATTGACAACTGTAGGGTTGGGAGGAAGGGAAGTTACCGAATCTCGTCTCCCAACCTCGGTCCGCTTCTTCCCCTTGTCATCTCAGGAAGTGGTCCCTTTTTCTTGGAGTCATCCTATTCACAAAAGAAGAAGAAGTGGTAATGAAAATATAACCAAAGGCATTCATTAATATTCATTCAAAAGTAACATTCCTTCTTAAATAGCCACAACATTTCAAAATACGTTATCTTAACATTTATAATCATGTTATCATGTTATTCAATCAAGAATCATTCTTTCTAAACAATCAACCCATGAACAATCATAGCATCCCATAAAGAATATCATGTAATCATGAATCATCCTTCTTAAATCATCACAATCCATGAAGATCACATCATAAAAGCACAAGAACAATACACTCACCCCCACACTAAGGTTAACACAAGATACTTCAAAGAACTCAAACAATATCTCAAAAACACTTCAACCCATTTTCAAGTACAAAGCTCCTAATCACATCACCATCATGCTAAACAAAGCAAGTAAACATAGAGCTCAAAGAATTACCCGGAATTGAAACCAATGGATGAAGAATCCACACAAGAAGAAGCAAAAATGCTATTTTTTTTAGAAAAGTGGCTCAAATTTTTTAGATATACCAAGGAGAAGTAAGAGTGAGTTTTTTTTGAGAGATTTTGATGAGCTAAATGAATCCTATGGGTGAGGTAATGTACCATGGATCATTATTTTCAGCCAAAAATGTGATTTAAAAATAGGTACAAATGAGATAAGGATGGCATTTGTGAAATTAGAGAGTGAGAGGGACAAAAGTACCATTCTATTTATGCATAAGGGAGGTGTTGATGTACTATTTACATCAACACTTGAAGGGAGCAAAGGTTTTGCTAAATTAATGAGTTAAAAAATCCATGTTTTGGTTCAAAGTTCAAAATTTTGAAGATATGAATTTTCAGCCCAAAAAATTGCAACACATGCAACAAGACATCAGGAACCCTTGTACCAAAAAATTGGCATGACACATGATAGAACTCAGCACAAACCGTTCCAAGGGGAACAAGCCTTGCCAGAATTCAGCACAAGGCACCCTCGTACTAATCGAGTGTGACACGAGGTTACCTTTGTGAATAGTGCCCTTCTCTCTTTTTATCTCTTTTTCGAATAGACTTTGTCACCTAACAATCCCTATATCTTTTTTTACTAAAAAATAATGAGACTCAAACTCAAATTCATCAAACAACAAGTGTTTCATCCCAAAAAACCTTTGTAACACTAACACATTCAAAATATATCTACTAAAAACATGAAAAAAATAAAGAAAGAAAGACCACATATATTTATTGTCGGCATCACAACTTATTCTTTTTTCATGCATTTTAATTGAAAGAACCTACCGTTGGGTTTCCGGAGTCTCCATCGGGAACTCCACCCACAATGACATCCTTGTGAATGGGTCTCCATAAGGAGTCATCTTTACCTTTAACCCATTTGTTCGCCAAGAAAAGTGAGTATCCATTCATAGCCAGTACTGAATCCTTAGCCATTTTCTTGGGTTTAGGAGGTGGTGAGGGTGTTTTATATCCTCATCACTTTCCACAACCCACTGCATGTTAGTGATCATAGAAAAACAATCCAAAATGGACAAATCATCGCTAACATTTTGCAAGGCCATAGTTTCATTGATATGATCATCACAGTTAAAGTACATGGGTGGAATCCTTTTATCACTCTCATAGTCATCAAAAATCTCATTAAGTATGCTATCTTTATCACTATCATCAAGAGTCACATCAAGGCAATCATCATTATCCATCATGGAAGACTCATCATGTTGAACATCTTCTTCACACAAAGTTATGCCTTTATACACAAGAGACGGATTAGTAAAACATGCTTAGACTTGTAAATATCATAACCCCACTCTATCCATGTCATCCTCTAAGGTTAGTGTTCCCAAATGAACATCAATCTTATTCCTTGGTGTTTTAAGAAAAGGTCTCCTCAATAAAATTGAGGGTGCACCACTATCGTGAGCTACATTATGGACATAGAAGTCCGCCGAAAACACCAAATTCCCCACTCGGGGACTAGCTTGGAAGTGGTCAGCCATTTGGACGATTACCTTAGTGTCTTTAAGTTCATCTATTTCTAGGTTCTCATAAATGCATGAAAGAATGACATTAATAGAAGCTCCTAAATCAATTATAAAAAAATTCACCAATTTACCACCTAAATAAATAGGAATTGAAAACATGCCAGGGTCATTATATTTTGTAGGCAATTTTCTGTGATTAAGCGCGGTGACTCCCCCTATTTTAACTTTACCTATATTCTTTTTTTTGTGCATGAAACTTTCAAACACTTAGCATACGAGGGAATATGTTCAATCAAGTCTAAGATAGGGACACTAACCTCAACCTTCTCAATGATTTTTTTGAATATGATCATCATTGGTTGCCATCTTTGGCCTTCCCCTTAGTGCATTAGCGAATTTCGTCGACAGATTAACTCTCGCTTTGGATGTTGGAAGCTTCTTGGTAGGTTCCTTTACAACAAATTGTTGCTCTTCCAAGTTGGTTTTATTTCTTTCCCTGAACAAGTCGTCCTCTTGTAGGATTTACTTCTCGGGTTCACTCACCTCCTTCTCGCTCCTTAACTTCAAAGTACTCACATTCCTCAGAATAACCTCCGGTTGGGAAGGAAGCTTGCCGGACTCTTTGGCTTCAAGTCGGCTTACCGAGGTGGAAAGTTACCTGACTTGAATATTAAAAAAAATTATGCTCGAGAATGCCCTAGTCCCGAGATCTTCAATCTCTCGCCTTGTACGCTCCGCAAAGGTGTCATGCTTGCTTCAAGGATTTCCTCCCGATCTGACTTGTAAACTGAGGTCTTGTTGTTGGAAGGTCCTTCTCCCCTCGGATAGAGTTGAGGTGGAGCTTATCTACCTCGGTTGTACTCTTTCATTTGGTTCTCCTCGTGCCAACGAAAGGTGGGGCAATCGCGATACCTTGGGTTGAAGTTATTTTCGTAGGGATGTTGTCTTTCACCTTCCTGGTTCCCACAGAACCCTTGTTATTGTCCCCGAGCAAACTATGACCTATTTCCACCATTGTTGAAATTCAACGCCAAAACTTTCTCAAAGTCCTCCACCACTTGTGGGCAAGCATCTGTGTTATGATCAAGGCTACAAATACCGCACACTTTTGTTTGTTGAACTCCATATTTCATGAATTCTTTCATCACGGAGGCAAGATATTGGACTTGCTTCTCTAATTTAGGGGATTGAGATGGTTCATTCAATTGTTTCACCCTAGACCTTTAACCGAATTGCCTTGTTTCATTTACCATCTCTTTGAAGAGTGTCATTGCTTCCTTTGGACTCTTGTTGGAAATTAAATCATTGCAAACGGCATTCACCATATGCATATTATCATCGCACAATCCTTCGCATGTCTAGTAAACCAAGTCTCCCTCATTGAATGGATGATGCAGACAACTAGCCAACAACCTCTTGAACCTTTCCCAATACTCGCAGAGGAATTCATTAGCAAACTGAGAGATGTTGGAAAGTTGCTTCTTCAACCCCGTAGACTTTGAAGTTGGGAAGTATTTCTCGAGAAATCTACGCTTATATTCATCCATGAGGTGACACAACCGGGCGGTATATAGTATAACCAATCTTTGGCCAAATCATGAAGTGAGAAAGGAAATGCCCTCAGATTGTAGTCTTCCTCCAAAACATCTGTCGCCTTCACGTTGGCACAAACTAGGTGTAATTCTGAAAGATGCTTGTTCGGATCTTCTCTGACCATCCCATGGAAAGTTGGCAAGCAATTAATCATACTGCTCTTGAGTTCACATATGACATTGGGTGGTAGCGATGGGAAAATCATGCAAAGCGGTTGATTCCCCAAATTTGGAGCCATCAACTCTCTCAAAGTACGGTTATCCTCTGTTATTTCTTCTGTCTCTACAGCTATCGAAAATGGTTCATGTGGAACTTCCGGCCTAAACCTCTTCTTCATTCTTCGCCTACTACTTGTGTAATCAGCTAGACTACGTAAAAATCCCAAGTTTTGGGCACGGGTATGTACCATAAACCAGGAATAAAACAATGGCCAACTCAAATCAACACTAGCAAAAGGGGTTAGAAGAAACCGAAAATAGTAAGAAAGCTCAATAACAAAAACTAAAAAAACAATAATACTTCCTCTACTAACATGTTATTCAAGTTAACTACTAGATCGTTAAACTAACATCCTGGCAGCAGTGCTAAAATTTGACCTGCCCCCTCCTGGCATCACAAATAAATAATATTTTCATAGGAGATCTACTAAATTGAACCGAAAGGAGGCCGTAAACGAAGAAATTTGTATGTTGCTCCCGTTCCTACTACTATACCACCCCGTTTCTCCTTTTGACCTTCTTGAACTTTGAATCTGCTTTTCTTGGTCCCAATTCCACCTACTACCAAGCTTTGGAGTCCGTGACCTTCAATCTACTACCATCCTTTCGAATGACATTCAATATCATTTACCATCCTTGCGAATGACCTTCAAATATTTACTACCACCTTCACCAATGGCCTTCAACAAAATATAATGAAAAAGCACTCATGAGAAACCTACTAATAAGATCAAAGAGGAAGATCTAGGTGCCCGTGAATACAAAGTGTCCATTAGCTTCAATTAAATCTACAAAACTCGGGATTTAGACAAGAAAGCCAATAATAGCCGTCTAAATCCTTTGTCGTGCAAATCTAACTAAAACTAGAAATCAACCAAAGAAAAGATGATAATAAATGTGTTAAATGCATCGGCTAGTTTTAGTTAGGTTTGAAAGACAAAGGGTTTAGACGACTATTAATGGTTTTCTTGTTTAAATTCTGAGTTTTGTAGACTTAATTGAACCTAATGGAAACTTTGTGTTGGTTAGAACCAATATCTTCTTCTTTGATATCATTAGTAGGTTTTCCGTGAGTGTTTTTCATTATCTTTTGTAGAAGGCCATCCGCGAGGGTGTTAGTAGATATTTAAAGGTCATTCGCAAGGATAATAGAAGACATCAAAGAGAATTCACAAGGATGACATTAGATTAAAGGCCACATACTGCAAATATTGGTAGTAGATGGAATTCAGACAAATAAAGGTGGATTCAAAGTTCAAGAAGGAAAAGGGAGAAATAAAGGGATTGTTGTTCGAGGTTGCACGAAGTTCAAGGTAAATTTTGAGAAGAATCAGCCATTAATGGTGTCACCATTGGATTGTTCTTATTGAGCGCTATAAAATTGACTATAAGAACTCTCAAATCATACAAACTGTTCACCCGTAACGGAGTAAAGAAGTCAGCCGACTGAACTAACCACGCCCGACATTGATCGTACAAGGGCGGCACGGGGCCAAACCTAGCACGACCAATACCAAGTGACATGGCCCATGTCAAGAAGCCTTGGCATAGCCCATTCCACCCGTCATGGGCTGTGTTTATTTCCAGCATGGACGGTGCCCATTTTGGTTGGCCGTGCACTCTAAGTCACCTTTTCACTCTAAAAATCGGATAAGTGTGGAAGTGGGACATTCTGAATAACAAAACATGTGCCGTTTTAAGTCAAAAATTCCATGACCAGCCTACGGGGTGTGAAGAATTACCTGGGCGCACCGATGTACTAAGCAAAATGAGGTTCTAGCCAACGGGGCACGCCAAACAACGTGGGTCACGGATCTGAATCAGTAAAACGGAGTACCGGTTGACACGAACCATGTCGGCATGAGGGGAACGGCCCGTTCCAAGACTATTGGCCCACGCCAAAATGAGTGGAATGGCTCGTGCCAAGGCCGTTGTGCCACGCCAGCACGGGCCAAGCCACGCGACAACCCTCTCGCTGGTTGGGCTACTGGGGTTTTTGGCCATTTTGGGGGCTATATTTAGTTCCAATTCCCTGCTACTATATATATAGACCTTTTCTACTAAGTTTAAAGTTTAGGCTCATTTTTTAGATCTCAATAATAGAATAGAGAGAAAATACTCTTCCTTCTCTCTAGGTTCTTTTCTTTCCATCTTTTTCTTTTTCCCAAAAGTGTTGAATCTAATAAAATAGTTGGGTTCAATTCTTAGAGAGTAGGGATATAACTTTGTGATAATATTTGTATTCATGTGTTAAAGTTTATTTTGTGAGATTTCTAGATCTACATATTTATGTGTTTTATGATTATTATGTTAGCTTGTTCTTAATATTCTTGTGAATTGCATGATTGTCACACTTTGTTGGCACACAAATAAGTCATCTTTCATGTTGGTGCACTATTGCAGCTCCCCATTTAAGGAAACCTAGATACACTTGGGGTGACGATAGTTTGGAAATGGGCGTGTGCACAAAGGTTACCGTTGTTAATCACGATCGACCATGCTATAGTTAGCCGACCAAAGAGGTCCAAAGGGTTGAGGGTAGAGATTGATTAGGTAGAAACTAGGATTATCTTATTGATCCTAGAGACATCGATAAGAAGCCTACTTCCTTTGCCTTTTTAGTCCTAGGGGTAGTTCTTTCGTAGTGTTCTGCTCGAGACATAATCACACGGAGGAGAATCGGACCTGCAAAATGAGACATAGCCATTGTTGCACTCTCCTAGTTTCGGAGACGAGGCTGATGGAAGATTTTATAGGCATACCTCTATGTGACAGGTAGGGGGAAGTTTTGACCATTGTCTGCACCACATGTCACACACACTAGAATAGGGTTTAGTTCTTGCATTTGATGAAATCGATGAATAAAATGATATTGACAATGTTACACAAATATTCCCAGAGTGTTAGTTTATATTGCTAATTCTCGTGATCAATTTCATGCTGGTAGTTGTTAGTATAAACTCTCCCTAATGACTTTTTTCAGAACATTGTTTATTCCTAACACGTGGTCAGATTGACCATCTGACCACAGTTGTGTTTAGTTGATTATTAGATTCCTAACATCTCTGTGGATGATCCATGTACTTTCCACTATTTACCATTCTTGGTAGTATAGTAGTAGGAACGGGAGCAACGTATAAATTTCTATCTTTGGTCCCTAATCGTCCCTCTCTCGGGTCTTTGTGGATCTCACATGGTTCATTAATTAATGATGCTCAGGAGGGAGCGGGTCAATTAGTTAGTTAGTTTGTTGGGCAGTTGGTAGGATTTCTGTTTATGTATAGTAGTCGTACATCTCTCTTCTGGTTAAGTTAATGTAATTAGTTTTCCCTTTACTGAACTTACAGTTTCTCTGATTCTATAGCTCTTTGAGCTTTTTTTTTTCTTTTGACTTAACTGCCTTAATTTCATCAGCTACTTTGTATGGGCCTTCCCACTTTAGGCACCATTTTCCTTTTTTCCTATAGCAGGCTTGCCTTATTCTTTCGCAGCACTAGATCGATCACTAACTAGAAACTGTATCTTCCTGACCTTTTCAGTATATTCTTGGGCAACCTTCTCTTTGTACTTTTCCTCTATGATCGTTGCATTTTTCCTTTTCTCCTCAAGTTCTTCCAGATCCAATCTCATCATTTCGGTATTATCACCTTCATTGTATTCTTTCACTCTAAGGCTTAGTTACCAATTTTGACTGGTATTACTGCTTCTTGACCGTAAACTAGGTTTTACAGTATGTCTCCAGTGGGTTCTCTTACTGTCATTCTGTAGGACCATAACGCGTTGAGTATCTCTTCCACCCATCCTATTCTCTTTTCTTCCAATTGTTTTTGAATTCCTTGTAGTAATGTTCTGTTAGTTACTTCCACTTGGCCTTTAGCTTGGGGATGAGTTACAAACGCGAAATTCTGCACAATCTCTAATTTTGAGCACCACTCTATGAAGGTCCCACTTGTGAATTCCATAACCATTGTCTGTCACAATAGTTTGAGGTACATCAAATCGACAAAGTATGTTTTGCCAAACAAACTTCCTTACTGCTTCTACCGTGATTCTTCCCAATCGCTTCGCTTATACCCATTTCATGAAATAGTCAATCGCTACGATTTGAAATTTTATGTTACCAGATCCTCTAGGGAAAAGTCCAACCAAATAGATTCCCCATTTGTCAAATAGTCAGGCTTCATGTATCTCTGTTAGAGTAGAATGTGGTTTATGTGATACCGACACGTTGATTTAGAGCTTTTGCACTTTAGCACAAAGTTGTGTGCATCATTAAACATTGTTGGCCTATAATACCCTGCTCTAATGATCTTTTTTCGCAATTTTTTGGGATCCTTCATGTGTCCCACATATTCCCTCATAAATTTCTATCATGATTCTGTTTGCTTGGGTTAGTCCCACACACTTTATCCATGGAGATATGAAACCATTTTTGTATAAGATTCCCCTCATAAACATATTTGTCCAATCTTAATTTTAGATTTATGGCCTCTATTTTATCCGCTGGAAATTTTCCTGTTTCTAAGTAGTCCCACAGTGGCATAATCCAGTTTGTTTCTTTCGTCTAGACCATTGACACGGTTGTTGTGGCTGTACTTCTGACTGGTATGGCCTCTACATGCACTGTGTTCTATCCCAGCAATGTAGTGAAGCCAACCGTCGTTAGCTTTCTTAAGGCATATGCCTTGGCATTTTCGTTCCTTGGTACGTGTTGAATGTTAAAGTATTCAAGTTGACCCATAAGTTGGAAAAATCCCCTTAAATACTTTATCAACTGCTCCTCTCACACCTCATAATCTCCACGCAGTTGTTGGACCACAATCTGTGAATCACTTAAGCACTTAAAGCTCTTAACCTTCATCCTGATTGTAAGGTCCAACCCACTTATCAGTGCTTCGTATTCAGCTTTGTTCTTTGTGAGTCGGGAATCAAAATGAAGTAAGTATCTACGTTTTCCCTCATTTGGGTATACCAATAGCAATCCTGCACCGCACACTTCTTTGTTAGATGCCCTTTTAATAGACAATTTCCATACCGTGGATGCGTACGTCATTTCAGTGATGACATCTGCTAAGGCTTGTGCCTTGATCTACACCTTTATGCATGCATGAACCAATGCATTTGACACGTTTATTATAATGTTTTGTTTGATTGATTTCTAGTTTTGATTAGTTTACATTACAAAGGGTTTAGATGATCGTCGTTGTTTTCCCATCTAAATCCAATGTTTTGTAGACTTATTTGGATCTAATGGAAATTTTGTTCTCACGAGCACTTAGATATTCTTTTGTGAGCTTACTAGTAGGTTGGTCGTGAGGACTTCTGCATTATCTTATAGAAATCCATTCACAAGGATAAAAGTAGATATTTGAAGGTCATTTGCAAATATGGTAATAAAAAGCATGCCACAAACCAAAAATGTGGTAGTAGATGGAATTGGGCGGGAAAAAAAGTGGAGTCAAAGTTTGGTGCAACACGACTCTTTCCCTCTCAAACCCTTGTGAGGCTAAGTATAGGCATAGACCGTTCCTTTTTACACGGCTCGTGCCATTTCAGTTCCAAAAATATGAAGGCCAGCCCACGGGGTATGCAGAACGGTACGACCACACCACCATTTTGCTCACAAAATGACTCACAGCCGATGGTCCATAAGAATTCACACGACCTGCACCATTTAACTGATCAATAGGTGCTTCCAACCAATGGCCCGAGCTAAACGACACAGACGTTTGCATCAGAAATTCAAAAATGGAGGAACAGCCGATAGGCTGCGCCAGCTTGCACGATCAGTGTTAGACACTGGCCAGGTTACCCGGCCGGTGTCAACACCACCCAGAAAGGTTGTCCCAGGCGACACGGGCCGTGTCAGATTCCAGCTGGCATGTTCGTGCCCAATTTCCTTGGCCCATGCTATTTTTGGTTGCTAAGGTTGGTTTGGCCTACCTTGGGCCTTTTTCAATGTCCAGTTTCCTACAACTGTATATCGGAGCCTATGTCTACGAGGGTTTATATTTTTGCTCATGTTAAACTCCTAAGAGTAAGTATAGAGAGAAATGAGCTCTTCTTTATCTCTAATTTTGTTTCTTCTCAATTTCCTATTTTGCCCAAGGGCGTTGAATCCAATGAAATAATTAGGTTCAATGCTTAGGGAGTAGTTAATTAACTTTGGGTGTGTATTTGTATTCATTATTTGGTTTTAGCTTTGGAAGAATCTATAGATACGTGTTTATTATTATTATTATGCTGGCTTGTTCTTCATATTCTTATCAATTCCATGATTGCCACACTAAGATTGGTACACACCGTATTGTAAATTCATGTTGGCAGACTTATTGATATCTACAGGGGAATGAAACCTAGATGTGTTTGGAGTAACAATAGTCCGGGACCATATGGGTTTATGCATATCAATTTCCAAGTCAATGTTAAAATTGACCATACACTAGTCTTAGCTGACAAATTAGCCCAAAGGGTTAGGAATAGAGATAGCGTTAGTAGCAAACTAGGGTTAACGTGAGTCGCAACCTTAGATTTATTGATAATGTGCCTATCTATTTACCTCTGTAGAACCAGGGAGAAAGCATTCATAGTGGAATGTCCAGGACGTAATCGTATGGGAGAGATTCAGATCTGCACAGCAGGCAAGGCCGTTGTTGCACTTCCCTTACACTACCCCACTAGTGTTAGAGATATTAGGTTATTTTAGGTCACGCCGGATTTTACAGGCATTTCATTAAGGATTTCTCTAAGATTTCTTCTCCCTTATGCATATTGTTGCAAAAGAATGTTGAGTTCATTGTTAATGATGAGGGTAGGAAAGCCTTTCATACCTTGCAAGAAATGCTTGTGACTGCTCCTATAATCCAACCTCCAAATTGGTCCATTCCTTTTGAAATAATTTGTGATGCAAGTGTCTATGCTATAGGTGCAGTATTAGGCCTAATGATTGAGAGGGTGCCACATGTCATATACTACGCATATGTAACTCTTAATGATGCATATCTCAATCACTCCACCTAGGAGAAAGAGTTTTTGGTCGTAGTATTTTCCCTTGAAAAGTTCAGGCAATACCAGTTAGGCACTAAAGTTATAATTTACATGGATCATGCAGTTTTTTGCCACTTGATGACTAAGTAGGAACCGAAACCAAGGCTCATTAGGTTGATACTTATTTTTAGTGAGTTTGACCTTGAATTGAGAGATAAGAATGGTAGTGAAAATGTGGTGGCCGACCATTTAAGTAGATTGACGCCCTTTGAAAACCTAGACCCCACCAAGCAGAAGCCTAAGTTGGAACCCATTTGGGAAGAATTTCCCGATGAACAATTGTTTGGGATAACAACTAGCCAACCTTGGTATGCCGACATAGTGAACTACCTTGCCACGGGGGAGTTTTCCCCCTCCTATGATCAAACAAGAAATGATAGGTTAGCAAATGAGGCGGAAGAGTATTTTTGGGATGATCCTTACTTATGGAAACATTGTTCTGATCAAGAGATTAGGAGGTGTGTTCCTGAAGATGAGGTAGAACCTAACCTTAGACTTTGCCATTCCTCTGATTTTGGTGGACATTTTGAGTATAAGAGAACTGCTAAGAGAGTATAGGAAGGTGGCCTTTATTGGCCTAACATGTTGAAACATACTTGAGAATTCATTCTAACTTGTGATCGATACCAAAAGATGGGTAATATCTCCTTAAAAAGTGAGATGGCCCAAGTTATCTCAATGTCGGATGAGATTTTTTATGCGTGGGGAATGGATTTCATTGGTCGTTTCCTTTGGTAATTGTTATATCCTAGTGGTGGTGGATTATATGTCTAAATGGGTTGAGGCCAAAGTGACAAAGAAAAATGACGCATAAATCCAACATCTTCTCATGGTTTGGTGTACCCCGAACCCTAATTGGTGATAGAGGTGCTCATTTTTGTAACAAAGTCATCGAAACCTTGGTTAAAAGATATGGAGTGACCCATAGGACATCCACCGCCTATCACCCACAAACAAATGGCCAAGCGGAAATATCCAATTGGAAAATCAATACCATCATTGGAAAGACGGTAAACCCATCTAGAAAGGATTGGAGCACTCAATTGGATTAGTCGAACTTGAGTTCAAAAGACATTGAGTCATTAAACGCTTAAATATGAACTTGAGTGAAGTTGGGAAACATTGGAAGTTTCAACTACAGGAACTTGAATAATTTAGGCACAACGCCTATGACACCACACTAACTTACAAGGAAAATATGAAAACACGGCATGACAAAGAAATAGTGAAGAATTTTTTCTAGGACAAAAGGTCCTTGTCTTCCAATCTCGGCTATGTCTTTTCTAGGTAAATTGTAGTCAAGTTGGGCGGATCTATATGTGGTGACCAAGTTTTATGATCAAGGAGCAATAGAGGTAAAATATAAAGAGAATGGCATAAAGTGGTTAGGCAATGGGCAAAGGTTAAAACCTTATATTGAATGGGGGAATTTGGGGGTAGAAAAGGAGGGCAATCCCCTCCTTAGTTAGAAAATCCAAGCCTGGACTTTTCTAATGCAAATTAGTCGTGAGGACAGCAATAAAGAAACAGTGTTTTCATTTTGTGTTAGTAGATTTTGATAATTTTATGATGTTTGGACTGTGTTTGACTTTTGGTTGTGTTTTTGAGATTTTTTGGTCCTTAAATTTTTTTTCCTTGAATAGTGATACTCTCAGTTTTTGTGTTTTTGAAAGCAAGAAATTTGCGATGGAAATTGAAGTTAATAAACGAAGTTAAAAACTTTTGGTGTCTTCAAACTTTCTTTTCACCTTGGTCACATGCATTGGGGACAATGCATGAACTAAATGTGGGGGAGGGGTTGAATGCCTTTATGGTGGCATCTCCTTCATTTTTTTTTGCTTTGTTTTGGATATCTTGATGATGACTATTTCCCTTTGTTTCTTGGTTTTTCCTTCATCATTTTTGAAAACGTACTTTGCTAGTTTGTTTCAAAAACTTTGTTTTTGGTGTGAGGGCACCATTTGTAGTTTTTGTTTTGGGGATAATTTGGAAGAATTTTGGTGGTGTAATTTTTTGTTTCTCTTTTCTTCATGTAGTATGAATCCCATTTTTGGGACATTTTGTGCTACACAATTTTTTTTTAAAATTTTAAAAAAAATTTAAAATATATACCCGGTTAAGTCGGAAACCCGAAAGGGTGACTTAGGCAAAAATGGTAAAAGCCTGGATGGTTGAAAAACCTAGGCAAAAATGAGAGGCCTATGTGGAAAAGGTGAGTGTTGAGCTCAACATGTGTGAATGCTAGAATGAGAACCCGAACGGGCTCCTAGGCAAAATGAAAGAAATTGAGATAAAATGGGAACTTCAAATTGAAACATCTCTTGGATTGTCACTAACGGTTTCTTTCAGTGAAGTAAGTCTGGCTTCACATTTATTACATACACTTTGCCTTTTATTGGATTGATTTTGGGTGGATAGGTTACTTTAGCTTCTTCGGGGAGAGTGAAAGTTGTGAGATTCTTACATCTTTGGGGGAACTAGGGTAGCTTAGGAATAAAGTTGAATGTATTGGTTAACTTATATTTGCATGCTACTTTCCTTTTGAATCTTTGATCGATTTTGTTTACTCGAGGACGAGTAAAGGTTTAAGTGTGGGGGGATTGATCTGCATCTTTATGCATGCGTTAACCAATGCATTTGACATGTTTGTTATCGTATTTTGTTCAGTTGATTGCTAGTTTTAGTTATGTTTACATTATAAAGGGTTTAGATGACCGTTGTTGGTTTTCTTATCTAAATTCTGAGTTTTGTAGACTTAATTGGATCTAATGGACACTTTGTCCTCACGAGCACCTAGATATTCTTTTGTGAGCTTACTAGTAGGTTGCTCATGAGCACTTTGGTGTAATCTTGTAGAAGAACATCCACAAGGATGGTAGTAGATATTTGAAGGTCATTAACAAGAATAGTAGTAGATAGAATGCGAAGAATCAAAATGTGGTAGTATACGAAATCTAGCTAGAAAAAAAGGGAGTCAAATTTAAATTTTTCAAGACTTGACACGGCCGCACCAGCTAAAGCAGCCGTGCCTGCCAACATGGTTGTGCCAGGAGACCTCAGCACAGACTGTGCTAGCCAGAGCCACCGTTCCATAGCCCCTCGGCATGAGCCGTTTGCTCCAACACGGGTCGTGCCAACCTGAACATTTGTGAGGCTAAGTATAGACACAGACTAGCATTTTTCCACGGCCCGTGTCGTTTCATTCAAAATTCGAAGAACACTCACGTGGTACGAAGATTGACATGGTCGAGCCATCACTTTGCTTAGAAATTGCCTCCCATATGACGGCCTTTAAGAATTTATATGGCCCGCGCCATTCAATTGATCTAGAAGAGATTCCAACTGATGTTTCCATTCATACCGAACGATGTTGCCACAAGCATAAAAAAGGCCAAGGCAGAGTCCCAGCCAACGACCCATTACCAGACCTCACTATAACAACTGTGCCAGACATGAACGGATAGTGCCAGACCCATTCGGCACGACTGTGCCAGATAGGATATCCCCGGTCCAATTTTGACTGCTAGTGTTTTCATTTTGGGCCTTTCAAGGCCCAATTCCCTACTACTATGTATAAGAGCCTATGTCTACTAGGGTTTAAATTTGGTTCATTTTATCTTCGTTCTCCTAAGAGTAGGTAGAGAGAGAAATGGATTAACCTTCTTTCTAATTTCTTTTCTTCTTATTTTGCCCAAGGGCATTGAATCCAATGAAATAATTGGGTTCAATGCTAAGGGAGTAGTGAATTAACTTGGGATTTACATTTGTATTCGTTATTGGATATTTTTTAGGAGATTTTATAGATCTACCTTTCCTATTTTGTTTATGAATATTATGTTGGTTCGTTCTTCACATTCTTGTCAACTGCATAACTGTCACACTAAGATGGCATGCACCATAGTCTATTTTCATGTTGCTTCAATTGTTGATATCCCTGCGGAAGAGAACCCTAGATTTGATAGGTGTAGCCGGGCCCGGGACCGTATGAGTGTGTGCATGTGGGTCACTGAGTTACCATTACGATGATTGCACACTAGTCTTAGCTGGAAAATTGGTCTGAAGGGTTACAAACAGAGATAACGTCAGTGGCCAACTAGGGTTAGCGTTATTTGCGAACTTAATGCCATCGATAAAGTGGCTATCCATTTGCCTATGTAGGCCTTGGGAGAAACATTCGTAGTGTAGTGCCTGGGATATAATAGCACGAGGAAAATTTAGACCTGCAAAATGGGTGGGCCGTTGTGCACTTTCCTAATTACGGAGGCGGTCCCAATGGAAGAGAACATGTGCACCCTTACGTGACAGATTGCAGGTAGTGTTGACCATCGACTACACTACGTGTCATAAGCATTAGGATAGGTTCATATGTCTTGAATGTGATTTAATCTAGGATCAAAACATACTATCGACCGTGTTACACAAATATTCCCCAAGTGCTAGTGATATATAGTTTTACTTTCTTATGCTTTTGCATGCTTGTAGTTGTTAGATACCCCTCTAAAAAAACCTGCTTTGCAACATTAGCTATTCCTAACACGTGATCGGATTGACAACCCGATTGCGACTGTGTGTAGTTAACTTTTAGATTCCTAGCATATCTGTGGACGACATTGACTTACCACTACCTACCCTATAGGAAGTGTAGTAGTAGGAACGGTAGCAACAATATAAATCTTTATGTTTGACTCGCTCATAAGTCCTCTCCTCGAGTTAATTAGTACATCTCCAGTAAAAAAGTTGTCTGTTATTAGCGACCTCGAGGGGAAGCGGGTCACCAATCACACTACATTTCCAATAAATAACCTATACCTTTCCATTTCTACATAAACCAACCTTCTCACCCAAACTCAACAACACTACCACCTATTTTCCTCTAAGTCTCCTCCTACAACCACCTATACACTACCCAAAGCTGGAAAAACACCACTTGAGTACCACTATGATAGGATTTCAACCAATCAAAGCCACCACCATATCTGCCATCACTAATTCGTGAAAGCGCCTTCTTCGCCACACCTGCAATTTTTGGTTGCCAACCCTTACCCAAAATTTGGATCTTCATTGCGCTTGCGACACACAGTAATGCCAAGGGATTTCATACTGCCCGACATTGAATATTCATGGTTGATACACTATCTTCATCCTATATTTGTGATTTAAATTAAGCATTATAACTAGGGTTATGATTGGATTATCTAGTATTAAGTGTGAAAAAAGATATTCCTTTATATCCAAATTACCCTAACTTTCTTGTGAATAATCTTCTGAATACTCAGAGGCTATATGATTTCTTCGAAAATTTATTCTAAGGTTCATAATGTACTATGGTGTAGTTCATGGATGAGTATCCTTGAACATAACCCAACATAGATATCATTGGCTAGGTGACCTATCTACCGTACTCTAGATTTAGAGGATACAAAGTGGGAGGTAGATGGTGCTTTCACCAAGAAAGTGAAGGGCGATGGTCATCCGCTTTGTTTGGTTGATGAGCCGGTAAAGATAGCATTGTTTCCTCCTATAAATTTTCTTGAAGAATGTTCACTAGACCGTTTTAAGGTTGAGGAGAGTGTTCAAGAGAAGAAAAGTGATTCCATTGAGGTTGATCCTCCAGGTGACCTTCTTCTATCGGATGTTCCATACAGTTAAACCAGCGAGGCGAGGAAGGTCAGTGGTGATGCCACCAATCTTTCTGGGGGAAAGTGGTGGAGAAGAAAGATAGATTGCATTTTAGTAGGTTATGATATAATGGTCCTTTTATTGTGAGTTCAAATTTTTGTTTGTGGTTTTTTACTGTAGTGCAAACATTTTATTTATTATTATTTTTTAAATCTATTTATAATTTCTTTACGTGCTGAAGAACTTCGTTTGGAAAGGATGAGTATGGCTACAAGGTATTAAAGGAGTGTGAGGGTAAGTGATAATCAAATGTTGAGAGGTACTTTGTTCCCAGTTGGAAGAGCGCTGGCCCGTATGCTTTAGTCATTGTTCAAATATCTGCGTGATGTGAATGAGAACCTACTGTGAGAGGTTGCTAAAATCTTGTCAGTGAGACTTGAGGGGTCTAGTGGGGTTATAACAGATCATTGTCCATATTTTTAAGGACTCGTTAAGGAGATTTGTTGAAGCAAAGAAGCTTATGCATGCTCTATACATTTACTAGATATTCAGCTAGAGTGTTCAATCCAAAGGTCATAAGTTTTACTACTTCTAACATGTGAAATAGCTTTCCAAAAAAAATATATACACTGTGTGAAGTGTTTACACCTTTGATGAGATCCTCGAGGATGATGGTTGAAGGCTTTTGTATCCTAAGTTCTTAATTATATTGTTTGAATATTGGCATTGTAAGTTGCTTGTGCATTTTTATGACTTCTCTTCAATTTAGTATTCACTAGGGTTATACCTATAAAGTTGTGAATTTTCTTAGTGAAGATGTGTTTTAGATATCTTTTCTATAATGTTTGGGGATAGTACTAACAAGGTCATGTGTATGTTGGAGATGGTGGTTATCAAACTCTTTTATGCAAATAGTGAGATGATTCATATAGGATTTGTAGTGTTGCTACCTACGTTACTCGTAACTACTAAAAAATGTAGCTAGTGGTAAGATCGAGTATTGTCAATAGAGACCAAGAGGTTCTAGAGATAGTTCCACGTAATTCACCACAAGCCCAGAATAAACTTCCTAATTTGTTTTTTAGGATTAAACTGCATCAACTTTTAACTACTAATAATTTTTTGTGTATATAAAAATATTCTGAAAAAAATAATAGTTTGAAAATATATGTTATGATGAATCTAAAAACATATCATCATACATATATATTAAGAGAATTTAATGGTTGAAATTTTTTAGTTTGACTTTAGAAAGTCAAATTAGGAAGTTTATTATGGGACGGAGGTAGTATGAAGTAATGATGATAATACAGGCCTTGGGGAAATTCGTGACAAGTGTTTAATCTCTAATTTGATCCTTGACTCCCATTCACATACAAGATATATTTCCCTATCTTATGCTCTATCAGACTATATGGAGAGATTTGATTCCCTGGGGAATCCATCGGCCAGTCACACATCGATTCCGCCCCTCCTCAAACTCACAACTCTTTTTGGTATAACTAGCGATGTTATTTCACCACTACCTCTAGACCTCAATCCCAGGGGGTTAATAAACCTGCAAGAATGAGCAATAAATTACACTCAAAAGTAGTATGGGTCACCGTGACCTCTACGGAGAATATTTATCTTAAGCCATCTTGTTCTATTTAGAACATTACAACCTCACATCAACTCTCGGGGCATTCTTTGCCTAGTTGCTAAAAATAAGCGGCATAACCTTTTTGTATTATCCTACGACCCCAACAAGATAATAACATTACCGACCCATATACTGACTAATTATCATATCATTTGAAGAATAACCCAACAAATAATATCATCTAATTCAGTCCAAGATACATGTGTCAGTATTTCATGACCTTGGTATTTGACCTTTGACCAAATCAACATAAAAATAATTTACTTCTGGGTTCATTCCAGAGCTAGCACCAAATCATGCAAAGATATTAATTAAGTATGCATCTAAATTTTAATCTTAGCATAATAGTAAGAAGCATAAACATTCAAACACTTACTAATAATGATAATAGAAGCATTCAATAGACGTGGGTAGGTATAAAGTCACAATTTTCTAGGGGATATCATAATGTTATCTCTATTCCCTATGAAAAAGTTAATTCTATAAAAGAATGATTGTATTAGGTTTTTTTTACTCAATTGTAGTTTGTGTGTGGTGTGTTTGTGTGTGTTGTGTTGTTGCTGAGTCTGTTGTGAATGTGTGTAATTGTAAGATTCTTCTAGAGAGCATGGTATGAGTTCTTGATGGTTTCTGTAGCTTGTCTCCAAGATATTATTGGTTTTTCAGTAATCTATCATGGATGGGGTTTTAGAGGTATTATCTATGTTGTCAGTAACGCATATTGAGGTAACATCCTCTACCAGATTTTCTAAGAAAGCTCATATGATCTTGTAAGTGAAATTTTAACTTTATTATTTCTCCAAATCTAGGATGTGTAACTAACATTTTCATCCTTTTTTTTGTAGGATTGGCGATTGGGATTAGAAAATTGGGGGACAAGGGTTAATGGTGTTCTACACATGCTCTACCCTACATCAATGGGGGTCAGCGAATACTAAGGCGAGAAGAAGCCTAGGCTCGCTTTGGTTTGGCTCTTGGAGAAAACTAGGGTGTATAGCTGATAAGGACACTTGACTAGCTGCAAGTGTTCATCCGACTATGTGGCAATGAAATATAGTATATGGTTAGCATGAATAGTGCTTACACGATATATTTTCCCACTTTTAGGTTAGGCATTCTCGTGGGGGTACTTTATACGTGAAACTATGTTTAACTTCACCATAACTTCCCATATGGCGCAGATGTGATGGCCTAAGCAGCTGCACCAGGCTAGGTTGGATCCCAATATTGGTACTTACATTTTTACTATGTACGCAACAATATATTTGCCGCTCTTAAATTTTCCAAATGTTTTAACTAGTTATACTACAAGAGTGGCGGGGTAGAGTCTATCTCTTTGCTTTCCTTAGGGTTTTATAAGTTATATATAGAGCTTCTAAGGCTTATGTATAAAGTATTGCAAGTGTATTTTTTGTAAGAGCATTGCTCTTCATTTTTTATTTGTGCCTATGGCAGTCTTAATTCCATTTCTAGTTGGATAATTTACTCCTACATATTTTTTGGGTAGACATATTCCACTCATGAATCAAACTTTAAATTGCATGAGGTGGTTGTTTGTATTTTACGTACTTGGGTGCAAAAGTGCATTAATTATGTTGGTATAATGTTGCGACTTATTGATGTTGTGTGACTAAATCTAGTTTGCTTTGCCACTTTCATCCAATCTCGCTTGTTCGAGGCTTTCCATTTTGTCCTATGGTTAACTCCTTCAACGTCATATTTTGTGGATAACTTGTCCTATTTCTGGTTTACTTTGTTGTTTCCGTTCAGTCTCGCCTTTTCAGGTCTTTCCAATCTGTCCATGTTGATATTTTCAAGCTTGTATTGTAGCTGGCTCCACTGACTCTGTGTCTCATGATGGCTAACTGTTATCTATTAACTGTGGCAGTTTATCATATTCCATCTTGATAATACATATAGTTACTTTTGAGTTTATTATTTTTCCTCTTTTGGCATGAAACTTAGCCTTCTCCAGATACCATGAAGGTTTGAAAAGTAAAAATTGATCCCCACATACAGCACCACTTATGCGGGTTTTTCCTTTCGAACTACCATGATATTTAGAATTTGAGCTGTGCTCCACGCTAACTTCTTGATACATGCAGAACAAGGCACGAGGTGTGTGAGGATTCTTCCTCCGATGCCTAAGTTTGTGTTTGATCAATATATGAATAGTATATAGGAAATTTCCCTCCTCGGTATTGTCATTCAAATCATCTATATATAGCTAGTTTCATTGAGAGTTTTGTTGATCGTGGGTGACATTTATCCTCCCACTATGGTTCGCTTATTTGGTTCACTGGATGCAAGGTATTGAAGTATTGTTTTGGTCTTGAACTTCATGAGGCTCTTCCTAAGAATTTATCCGACCTAGTTTTCCACAAACTCGTGATTAACCTATAACTAACCCCACATGATTTAAATTACCTATTGTATTGCCCGTAACTCACGTATCATCCATAGACGAATCCAATTATGCATTCAATCCTAGTCTAACTAAAATCAATAGTCGTCCATATATCTTACTCTTAGACTCAATTTCACATTGACCTTTGACCAAACCGACAAAAAAATCAATCCGGGTTCATTCCCGAGCCTAGTGCTAAACCATGCAATATTATCAATTAGGCATACATCCTAATGTTAATCATGCATAATCATAAGCATTAAACATAAGTAATAATGATAATAAATCAACAGAGAAAATGAACATGAGAATCTCACAAATCATAGCTAAACATGTTTACAAAACCTCTCAAGTAAAAATCTAAGCTAAACAATGAAAACCAATAAGAAATCTACAAGAATTCATAGAAAATATGGAAAAAAGAAGAAATAAAATTCTAATGAAAACCTAGGGTTTCGGATGCCCAAAACGGGCTCACATATAAATGGTAAGAATAGGGTTATTTGTAGGATAGAGAGACACTACAAAAAATATCACCTTTTGCGACATTCAAAACGTGTCACTTATCACTAATATAGTGTCACAAATATTATTTTATGACACTGTTAGCATCACTATTTATTGTGTTGTGTATACCCATATTTTATTTTGGCTACACAATATTTGATTATGCCGCAAACTAAATGACACTTTTGGTGTCACAAAATTACGTGTCGTGTATTTTTGTGACATAATTTGTGTCATTTTCACTAGTGATGCATGAATGTTTGTGACACGTTATGCAACACAACCATTTAGTGGCACGTGTGTTTTTGAGACACATTATGCATCATTTACATTAAGTGATGCATGGATATTTGCTGCACATTATGCATCATTTACCGTTTGTGATGAATGGTATTCGCGACACATTTTTGCTTTATTTACATTAGGGGTGTTCATGGGTCGGGCCGGGTCAGCTGTCCCGGCCCAAATTGACCCAAAATTTTGGGCCAAATGGGCCGGGTCGGATAAAAATTCTCATAGTTTAGGATCAGGTCAGACTGGGTCATGGGCCGGCCCAAATCGACCCAAATCGATCAAAATCATTAAAAATAGTAATTTTTAAAAATATTTTTTAAATAAAATACATTATTTTTAATGTAATAATATTTAAGTAATAAACAAAATTATGATTTATTTTTATATAATTTAAAATAAGAATATTATATTATATTTAATTATATATTATTCACTTAATAA
>JAULKK010294005.1:0-13096 GCA_032355705.1 Rubia peregrina
GAGTGGTACGGTGATGACCTCCTAGGAAGCTATGGTCCTAACCAAACATATTCAAATTTAACTTTTAGTCCTAATGAGCGAAGGATGACTACCTCAAATAACCACAAATTCATCCAAAATCAAACTCAGTGTAGTTCAAAAAATCAGGAGCATATATTGGAAGAGACTAATAGCAACTTCGGAAGGATTGAATACCGAGTTTCATTTGTATCCAACCACATAATTGATGGAAAAACTATCATACTTAATAAGTATGAAGAAAGGAAATCAAATTCTAGATGAATATTGGTAATATCTCCAACTACCCATGAAAAGGGTTATTAGTATGCGAGAGGATTGATGCATTATTAAGAACCACTATATCGAAGGACTAAGGGAGAATCTCCAAATACTAGTTAATCTTCAACATGATGTATCAATAACTGGATTACTGGTGAAATCAAGGTTGGTTGAAAGTACCTTAAGGCCGAAAAAACCCTATCATGTAGCTTTAACAATCAAAGACTAAGAGGTTTGACTCAGGATCTTTTGACTTTACCAAGGAAGCGGCACAATGATGGGCGGCTATGGTGCTACCTAGAAATATTCAAATATGACTTAATCAAAATGAATGAAGAATGGCTACCTCCAATCCATATGAAATCTTAGTAAGTCTAGTTCAAAGAATCAAGAGCATGTGTTGGAAGAGCCTGACTGCAGCTTGGGAAAGATTGAAGACCGGACTTCATTTGTATCATGTTCCAACCACTTACTTGATGGAAAAATACTAATACTTAAGAAATATGAAGAAAGGAAATTTCATTCCAGATGAATATTTTTAATATCACAAACTAACCATTAAAATGGTTGATATGTGAGAGGATTTATGCATTTGTGAAGAAACTGTTTATCTAAACACTGAGAATCTCAAAATATTCATTAATTTTCAATAAAATGTATCAATGAGTGGCATACTAGTGACAAAAAAGGTTGGTAAGTACCTCAAGGCCGAAAAATACCCCATCCTACAACTTTAACGATCAAAGGCCCGACTTTGACTTGGGATTGTTCAACTTTGGTCGATGTCCTACCCAAATGTATTAAAATCTAAATTTTAGTCCTAATGAATGAAGAATGCCTGCCAAAAATAAAAAACAATCCATCTGAATTTCATGTAAGTATAGTACAAAGAATCAAGAGCATATGCTTGAAGAGGCTGATTCATACTAGGAAAATATTGAAGACTGGACTTCATTTGTATCATGTTTGAACAACGCATTTGATGGAAAAACACTCGTACTAAATAAGTATGAAGCAATGAAATCCCAACGTGGATTAGTATTGACAATATCTTAAATTAACCATGAGAAGAGTTGGTATGCAAGACTGCGAGAGGATGATGCATTTGTGAAGAACCTGTTTATCGAAGGACTAAGGGAAAATCTCCAAACACAAGTTAGGTTTCAACATTGTGTATCAATGAGGGATTTATTGGTGAAAGAAGGGTTTTTTAAAAGCACTACGAGGCCAAAAAAGACCCAACCTTATTTTCAATTAAAATTTTATCTAATTTATTTTCATCTATACTAACTGTGTTTTCCTTTGTATAATTTAGTACATTCCTAGCCAAATCGATATGCTCCTACCAAAGTTCAAGACGCCTGTTGTCTTGAGGTACCGCGGAAGAGAGTATCACATGCACTACTTGGGGAACAAGATGCTAAAAGCTAGCTAGTTCCTCCATGGAGAGGACCTGAAGGTTGGGGACACGCTCTACTTCGAGCCGGTTGATGTATTTGCGCCCATAGTTTTCAATGTCATTCTAGCCTATTAGTGCTTAAAATGTGTAAAAATTATGACAAACATCAGTAACAATAAGATTATTTTGTTGAATGTAATGTTTATCTAATTTAATCTTGAATCTATTTGTTGAATGTTATTTTTATGTTTTGAATCATTAATATTTAACCTACCATATGAAACCCAATTTTTATGTTACGATCAAACATAAAGCTATAAAAGACTCGTGTGTAATGGTTAATTTATTTCAACCATTCTTAAAATAGAAAATATTTGTGTTCGCCAATATTTTTTAATATATTCAAATTGCTCACCAATGATTTCCTTTGGTGGTGGACTAAAAATATTTACACAACCAAAAAAAATTATGTTGCACTATTTTAGTGTTTTATGGATGAAATTATTCGCAATGGTCCTCGGCGGGTTCATTTGTTATACTAGCGGCTAAAAAGTTTTGGCCCACTAACACATGAGACGTCGCTAACTAGTCGGTCATTTTTCTACTCATGCGATATATGTGTGACATCGCACTATCCGAGGCAGACAACAAAAGGTCCCAAAACAATGTCGTCTCGAAACGGCTATAAATAAAAGCTCTCTCAGAATCAGTTTAAACTTATCGTTTCCAAGTTTCCAGCAAATACTAAGAGTCTCTCCACTCCTTTCCTCTTCTCCTATGACAAAGGTATGAATTTATATTCTGGTAGTGCCTAAACTTTTGTAAATGTTACTTCTCCTAGTTTAATCTATGATTTTTTATGTGTTTATTTTTTATTTTGTAGTTCTTACCCAGATTTGTTACAGAGTTAAGTTTTCTTACATGTAAAGCTAAGTTTTCTTACCGATTTATTATGGTTTGTTTTAGGACTTTTTTATGTAATTTTTTCTTCTTAATGCATTATTTTTCCGAGATTTAGTAATTTTTACCGTTCCTATCTCTGATACATACGAATTCGATCTCTAGTCGCACGTCATTCGATTAATCTGAATGGTGTGCGATGTCGCAAATTCTTGTTTCAAGGTATGCATGAGACATCACAGTTATCTCGAGTTATCTATAGATAACACCGATGGATAAAAGACTTCGCATGTAGGTATTTAAGTTAAATTTCTTTCAGCAATCTCATCCCAGAGTCAGTCATGATATCGGTCTTGCCGACTACCCAGTGACGTCACTGGTACATGTAAGCCCCAAGTTCAGACCGACATATTCCTGCGACACATGGTCGATGTCGCACGCTGTATTTGTAAAGCTAGTTTGCCCTAAATATTTTCAATTTATATGCAGAATTAATGGCTGGTGAAGGATCATCAAGTCGACCTTTTTTCCAGGATATTTTACCATTTTACATATATATATTTACTAATACATACGTACACTCTATCATTTTTTTATTGTTTTAATAAAGTTCTTCGCACAACGGAGAAACCATGAACCTATGGTGTTTGAGCTTGAACACCATACAATGGCAGATGGTAGCCCGCATTTCCACTGCACCTTGAAAAGGCAGAATTTTGGGGAAAACCCAATTTTGGTAAGGATTGAAACTAACCAATAAATAAAAGTATGAAATTATTTGATTTTTAGTTAATACTATTTATTTTTAATTGGACATATATATATATATATTTGTAATGTTTTTTTTCCTGATTTAGTACATCCCGAGGAAAATTGTACCACTTCTGTAGAATGAGAAGAACCCCCTTGTGCTGAGGTGCAATGAGAAAGAGTGGCACATGAACTACTCGGGCAAAGGGAAGATCAAGGCCCTGTCCCCGAAGGGTTTTGCCGAGTTCCTTCCGGCAACAACCTGAAGATTGGGGACACCTTGTTCTTCAAGATCATAGAGGCTGGGGGGGGATTGTCTTCAAGGTTATCATAATGCGAGCAGATTGAGTTTATTGTAATTTCTATTCTAATATTGGAACTGATACAATTATTATTAATATTTGAAGTTTTATGTACTAATTTGTAAGGATTTGTAATAATATTATTATGATTAATATTTTTTAAATAATTTTACTAAATTATTTGAACAATATGTAATTGACTATATGTGCGATTTGATCTGTTCATGATTTTTAAAACCATTTCCAACCGTACCATTCAACACCATTTTCTACAATTAATGTTTTAATTCAAAAAAAATTGAACAAATAATTTTGTAGACGGAAATCAATTAGTTTCATAAAATAAACTAATTGTCGTTTTACATTCCCAAAAACTAATTCGAATGATGGGACATTGAGAGGAGATAAAAATACCAAACTAGAGAAAAGCGTACCACCCCGAATTTCCTTTTAAATTACTTTGTTTCTGCTACCTTCAAAATGTTTACTTGTTGGTGGTGGTTTTTCCTATTATTCAACCATTTTTAATCGTAACATAAAAAAATTACCTTATTGAATTTCAAAATAATACTTCCTCACTTTTCAAAGTCAATCCTTCTCAATTTTATCCTTTAAAAGTTCTTTCTTTACTCATCTACGACATCGATCATCCATCACATGCGATACCGTTGAAAACGAAGTAATACGCGATTTCGGTAACCATTTTAATATATCCCATGCGACGTCAAATGCTATTAGTTAGGGTTATTTACTTTGTTTTTTGCCTCTTTTACTTCGGTTAATATAATAACCTAGGTAAAAAATTCTATTATTTACCTCGATCATTTTTTAACCGAGGTAAAAAATATTATTTACATTGAAAAATATTTGCCGAGGTAAAAGAACTTTTTACCCAAGTTATTTGAGCTAAACCAAAAACCGAGGTAAAAGGGGAGAAGTAATATGTCATGTTTCTTGTAGTGTGTTTAGAATGTTAGTTAATTGTTTAAAAAAACTTTGTTTAGACTTTTATTTCTTTTAAGATAATGATAGAACTCACAATTAACAAACGTGTAAATTTATTAGTTTCTTAATTGTTTTAAAATCTTAGTTTAGACTTTCATTTTCCTGCACGATAATGATATAACTTACACCTATTAAGTGTGTATAATAGTTCAAGTGTTTTGAATGTTTCTTAATCATTTTATAGATTTTGTTCAGACTTTTATTTTTGTAAGATAATGATGTAACTTACAATTAACAAACGTGTAAACTAATTAGTTTGTGTGTTTAGAATGTTTCCTAATTTTTTTAAAAAGAATTTAGCTTAGACTTTCATTTTCCTGCACGATAATGATATAACTTACACTTATATTAACTGTATATATTAGCTCATGTGTATTGAAAGTTTGTTAATCATTTTAAAGACTAATTTGTTTAAATTTTATTTTTTTAAAGATAATGATAGAAGTTACAAGTAACAAACATATAATTAACGTGTTTAAAATGTTAGTTAATTTTTTTAAAGACTTTATTTAGACTTTTGTTTTTTTCAAAAGATAATGATAAAAGTTACGATTAACAGAGGTATATATTAATTAGTTCGTGTGTTTAAAAGGTTTCTTAATTGTTTTAAGAATTTAGTTTAGACTTTCATTTTCCTGTACGATAATAATATAACTCACACCTATTTAATGTATATGTATATATTAGTTCTTATGTTTACAATATTTCTTAATTGTTTTAAGTAATTAGTTTCGAACGAGTTATTTCAATAAAAAAATTCAGATTTCTATTGAAATGTTGGTTGGATTGGGACAAACTCTTATACTATTTATTTTATGTTTTAAAAGTTTATATATTTATAGTGTTACTTTAACTATAGACTGCATTAGTTCATATACTAAAAAAAAGAAATTGTCATGTTCACGGCCAATTGCTGCATTTCAACAGATTAAACTACTGTACAAGAATACAATGTAATTCTTGGCGAAACTTTTTATGTCTCCTGCAAAAGTACCAAAAGAATCCTTCAATATATCACATAGGAAACATTAAAGAAACCACTCCTCAGTCTCATCTCTATTTGTACTTTTACTTTTTTGATACTATTCTCTATCAAAATTTGACCGTATATTTGAATAGATATATAAACAATAACATTATCTTAGGTGATATTGTACAATTCGTTGTGATAACTAATTTCTAAATATCAATTTTTTATTTGTCATTATTATACGTAAGTAAACTTATTAACGGTCAAACATATTCCCTGAACAGTGATAATGATTGCGGTGCAAATAGAGCTGGGACGGAGTACTCAAATCTACTAAACAACAATTCCACAAATTAGGAGAAAAGTGTTTGAACTCTGCTACTACACTCATCAAGCTATTCTAACAAACATCAAGTGTTAACACCAAGTCACATACTCTCTCCGTCCCGGATCAAATTGTATATTTCACTTTATATCACTATTCATTATCCAACTTTGATCATATCATGAATAGATATATAAATAATAATATTATCATATGTTACTTGGTTAGATTCGTCGTAACAAGTAGTTTCTAAGTAATAAAATTTTATTTACCGTTATTGTACGTAGTTAAACATATTAACGGTTAAACATGTTTCTTGATAATCGTGGAAAAGATTCCTTGCAATTTGAGGTGGGACGGAGGGAGTACTCCGTATGGCACATAAGAAGGGGCGCCTGTAACTCACTATCCTGATGAGATACAATATTGCAGCCAATCAAAAGAGGTGCTGGAAATTAACATTAACACCATTAACCCGTAATATTATCATGTGTATACATACAAGTACAAACTAGAAGAGGTCTACTTTGGCTAATGCCCAGATGCTCAAAGGGGAGCGATATTACCATACTCATTTCACCGTTTTCTGCCTCCACCATCTGAGAATCTGAAATCATATCATCCAAGGCCATCAAATTCACTGTCGAACCCAAATTGCTATCAAAGAGGGAGAACAGAGTGATAGGGTTATCAATTTATGAATCTGAGGCCAGGGAAAAGAACCAAATCGAAAGAGATTTTGGAAGAATACCTTAAAGACAAGCTTCAATTGCCAAGGTACCGCAACGATCAATCATGAAAAACTTAATTTCAATTTCAAATTATAATTATTTATACCTTCCACAAAATTTCAAAATTATTGGATACTCATTTCAAAATTTCAAATTATAATGATTAGTCTAACTAAATGTTAAAGTTAAGTGTTCATTTTTAATTGCTTCAAAATATATAAATAAAAATTAATAGCTACTCCCTCCATCCAAACTCTATTTGCACCACAATCATTATCATGTTGTTCAAGAAACATGTTTAACCATTATGATGTTTACCAACGTATTATAACGGAAATACAAAGACTTGGGTGAGACGGTCTCACCTAATCTTATGTTGAGACAGAGGGTTTAAATACCATTATTTAAATATGAGAAATGACATGGGGTAGTTTATGTAATTTTTAAATATTTATTTTGTACCTTGTCTCACCATAAGTTATGGTGAGACGGTCTCACACGAGTCTTTCTCTAATGGAAAATAAAAAAGTTTATATTTAGAGACTACTTGTTACGATAAATTTAACAATATCATATACGATAACATTGTTATATCTATACAAATATGTGGTCAAATTTTGATAGATAATAATATTTAAAAAGTAAGTGTGCAAATAGAGTTAGTGCGTAGGGAGTAATTTTTTAAAAACAATCAATATAACAAATTTAAAACTAAAAGTTAGATGTAATTAGAAACCAGTATTCTTTTTGTACCCTTTTCATATATTTACCTAGTTTAAAATAAAAGGTAACAATATCAAAAAAAATTAAAAATAAAAACTAAAAGTAATAATTTTTCTGTATACCAATTTTAAAATATACTCCCACCGTTCCACTAGTATTGGCAAAATATTGTTTTCACGGTTTTCAATGATCATGTTTGACCATCAATAACTCTAGCTACATATACCAATTCCGTATAAAATTTTGATATTTAAAAAATATATGTTAAAATGAATTCAACAATAATCACATGATATATTTATTATATGTATATTAATTTATATTTATGGTCAAAGTTTGACCAATTTAATTTTGAAAAAGTAAATATGTCATTACTGATTACTGGTGGGACGGAGGGAGTAATAATTTAGAGGTCCAATTATACGCCCGCGTTCTAGTGTGGTCCACCACTATCTACTACTACCACCACCATGCATCGCAATTCGAAGTTTGAAGTTTTTTGGTTCGCCACTTACCAAATTTAACAAATGTGTTGTGAGATAAAAAGAGAGTGAATGCAAAGAGAAAATAGAAAAGTGATAAGGATGAATGAGTTAGAATAAAAAGAAAGAAAGAATTGGAATTTGTAAATTTCAAATTGGAACAAATAAAGTGCTTGTTATTGTGTGTTTCTTTCCTTTTACATCAATCATGTAGTATATTGTATGTTCCAGCGATCTTCTAAACATTTCCATTTAATTGAAGGCTGAGGACACTCACTCGTTTATACAAGGGCAGGGTACCACACAGTTAGCCGAGACTAGCCAGCACAAGGTTATCCACGGTTTACCCCAATTGTAGAAGGCCGATGACTACACTGAAGTATGTGGTTAACAAATGGCCGAGGACATCCTCTCGGTTATTGAAGGGCCGAAAACCCCTCACCGATTAAGAGAAGGCCGACGGCTACACTTTAACTGTCGGTTCACTGAAGATCGAGTGCATCAAACCTCTGTTAGCAAGGGCCGATCTACTCACCGGGTGGGCACAGGCCAGAAACACCTATCTTTCAGCCTTAGAAACCGAATCACTACACATCGATTTTTGTATCACTCTAGCCCAATCTCCACGGGTTTGGTTGTATTGAAGGCATTGTATGTTAAAGGTAGAAGCAATACATTTTTTTTTTGGAGTGGTCTAGTGAGTTTGTTCTCATGATCACTCTGATTTGTCTTGTATTATTTTAGTTCCCCGTCTCCACGAAGGTGTTAGCATTATTTAATTTGATCTCTTGGCCTTAGCATTATTTTGCCAAGGGATATGCATTACTTTCTTATTATATTAACGGGGGTGTGCCAATGTGCTCACTCCCGTCGCACTCACGATTTCATTTTATTTACCATATTCCTAGAAAGAGCCTGATTTATCTAAAAAGAGCTCTCAAAAAATAAAAATACTTCCTCTCTCTAGAAAAAAAGAAGAAAAAGGCGCAGCCTTCTCCTATAGCAATACTGGGGGAAATTTTCTTCAATTCTTCATCAAATTCACTTGCGGATCATGGATTTTTGGATTCCCCACTGGAATCTGTACAAATCCATGTGAAGTTTGTGGATTTTTGCGGTCTATTTTTTCGGTTTTGAGAATTTTTTCGATCTCAGGGTTTTGCGGCAATTTTTTTTTAATTTTTGCCTTCAAGAAGGATTTTCGACCTTGAGTTGATTTGGTTCGTCTTTGGATTTGAATTTAGAGATTTAATAGGCTTGTTATCTATTGGAAATCACCACTTTTCAGCAGCTAGGAGCAGGATTTCCCTCACAAAAGTTGGCATGGATCAAGGGTTTTAACTAGGGTTTTGTGACAGGTTTCTAACCCGAGGGAGTAAGAATTTTGGGAATCAAAGGATCGTTGTATACTGGATTCCATCACAATTTGGTGGCACCGATTAGGATTTTGGATCAACACAGGAGCCGACGCAGATTAAGTTTTGGGAAAATTGGAATTAATTCCATCACCATTGATCGCTTCACGCTGCCACTAATCACGACAACCTGAAGTTAGCAGGTTTTGGACGGATTTCGACTTCAACTAGGTTCTCTTGTTAACCTTCTTGCGGCTGTTTGTGGGAATTTTAATATATTTTTCTGAATTGTCAGCAGCATTATATCGTGTGTTTTAGTCGGAATTTGTTTTTTTTGTTGGGCTATTTTTTTTCCCTATCTACAATGGTGGATGTGGTTGAATCTTCAAGGGCTCCTCAAGGCCAAAAAAAATACTAGGAAAGACAAACAGAAAATCCCTTACCAAGCCGAGGGTACATGTGCTCGTTTTTATCTGTATGTTAAGCCGGTTGAATGGAATAATTCTTTGCTTGAGGTAAAGGGGTTGGACTGATGAAGACATTATTATAGAGAAATCCAATCTGGGTATTGAGCAGAATAATGATCCCGAGGTTGAATTTGTTTTAACAGAAGAATAAATCTTCAAGGAAAAAGTTAAACCGTTCTATGGCTTTTTGGGGTCTTTCCAAAAAAAATTCCTGGTACGTATGCTCTTCATAATCTACTTTTAGCAAAATGGGGAGTTTCTTGTTTGTTTAAACTGTTAGTAATAGTTTCCTGAAGTTCATATTCAATTTAGGCTGAAGACAAATACAAGGTTCTTCATGGTCCTGATCATTTTTTGAATGGGAAAAAATTGTCCATTATTGGTATTCCTAAAACTGGTAAATTTTACATGAGGGTCTTGGCTTTCAAGCCAATCTGGATGCCTATAGATCATCTCCCTAAGACTTGCTGGCATAAAAAAAACTTTGGAGAAAATTGTGTCGGTCCTAGGTGAGCCAATTTTGGATGGATAACGCTACATGTGATCTTCTGGGACATTATGCTAGGATCCTAATACTGATCGGTACATAAAAAAAAAAAGCCACGGGAAAGGGTGAGTTTTTGCAAGCCAAATGGGGAGATTCATACTCAGAAGATCACTTATGATTGTTATAAGCCATTGTGTCCAAATTATGGTGAAAACACCCATTTGATGGATGTTTGAGATGATTTCTTGAAGTAAGGGCAAAGGCGTTTGAAGCTCTGAAGCAGAGGAAAGCTATAAAACCAAATCATCCCAAGTGTAAACAAGAAACTCATGCTCAGGATGTTTACGACGCTTTTCATGCTGAGAGGGATAAACAGGTTCATGATTCCCGAAATAAGAAAAAGGTGGTCCGAATATTTATATGGTTGAATCTGCTTCGGAACAAGCCCCAGTCGCCCTCACTGCTCCTGTTCATGACAATTTTAAGTCTATTCCCGAGCCCAGAAAGAAGAAATCAAAATTCATAGAGGAGGAACTGTATCAAGGACGGGATGAAAATGTTGATAAACTGCCAAAGAATAATGAAAAAAGGCCAGAAGGAGAAAAAGTTAGCTTTTGGAGTCTACAATGCTGAGTTGGAAGGGGAGGGTAAAATCCCATAAAGTATGGTTCACCCAAAGGTTAAAAAGAAGAAAAAAAATGCCAACAGTGGGTCATGAAAAATATAATCCTCCATTCCGGGTCATAAAACACGAGAAGCAGAAGTAGAAGCAAGTTTACACCTGCGGAGCAAAGGCCATTTCTGAGAGTTGTTCAAGCAGCTCATAGTTCATTTGGAAGGAGCAGCAAAGGTGGTGGTCTGGAGCCAAAAGAGACATCGGTTTCCAAATTAATGCATCCTATATGAACGTCAAGGGTTTTAACAGCCCTTACAAAAAATGGGTAAAAATAATCATCTCTGAAAAACTATGTAGGTCTGTGTCGTTTGTTGGAAACGACGTGTAATGACATGGTTTTAGGTATTTTCATGAAGAGTCTCAAGGGCTGGAGTCATGCTCACAATTTTGATTTACGGCCTAACCAAAGATATTGGTGGAATGGGATCCAAAAAAATATGATGGAAGTTTTTAGTAGAATGGTGCATTGTATTCATTTAAAGGTGTGTAGTTTTTCACTGAATGTACAATTTCTATGCACTTTTTTCTATGAGCATAGTGAAGGGAGATATCTGCTCCAATGCTCCAATAGTGAAGGGAGATAGCAATGGCAGCCACTGTGGCCAAACTAGTGGAATATGGAGGGAGATTAACCTTGCCATGGATTGTACTGGGAGGTTATAATGTGATTCTGAGTACTCCCTCCGTTTCTTTAACAATGACACCTTTTTTTTAATACATTTTTTGAAGGCATGTTTGACCACTGATAACTTTAGTTTTGTCTAATAACAAATGATGAAATTTTACTTTTCAGAAACTACAGAGAATACATTGTCATATCACATGATGTCTATTATTATATATAACAAAAGTTATCGATGGTCAAACATTCCATGAAAAAACTAGTGGTCAAACGGTGCCAATGTTAAAGAAACGAAGGAGTAGTAATGATCATATGGGCAGAGTTGCTCTGGGTTTGTACTAGATGATGGAGTTCCAGGATACTAGTACTGTATGCGGCTTGAGGGATGCTCCCTCAATTGATGACCATTTCACTTGGCATAATGGGAAATTGACCATCCATCGAAAATTGGACCGAGTATTGATTAATCATGGATTAGATGGTGGTTCTTGTAGGACCACTTGCTTGTTTATCTCATCTCCATCAGATCATTCCCCGTTTTTGGTCTTCATGGCACAGGAAATTGACCCAACTGGAAGGGCTTTCAGAATACTAAAAATATGTGGATGGGCCATCCTAACTGCAAACAGATTGTTGAGGATTATTAGGCTCCTGAAGTCGATCGTTTCAAGCAGTATGCTATTTGTCGCAAACTGCAGACATTGAAAAGGCTTCTAAAAGAGGTCAGTAAAGTGATTTTAACCATATTTTTGAGAACGCAAAAGGAGAAGATAAAGAGTATAGTGATGCACTGAATGGCTTAGACACTCTAAATGCCACAACACAAGAGCTTGATGAGTTGAGGAGACTGAAGCGGAATGTACCATTTCTATTCACGACCGATTTATATTTTCTCTCGCAGAAAGGGAAAATTAATTATAGCACTATGGGAAATAAAGGGATGAGCTACTTTCAGGAGCGGAGGCAGAAGACATTAGTGGCGGAGGCTGATATGTAAAAGAAAAAAATTCCCAAATTTTCTTTATATTATAGGGGGCTAGAAAAAATTTATCCCAATTTCCCGTAAATTTTAGCTCGATGTGGGCTGAAACCCCCTCTAACCCCCGCCTGGCTCTTCCCCTGGCTACTTTCATGATTTAGTAGCATAAAGAAAAAGGGAAGCATGCTTACCCTTCTAGATATAGAGGCTTGGTTTCCCATTGACATGGAGATATTCCGCTCGAGACATATTTTGAGCGATATGGTCAGTAAGGTTTTGGGACAAGACATTGCCCGACATGAAGTATGTGCAGCTCTGTTCTCATGATGATAAGTCTCCCTGCCCAGACGGTGATACGACTGGTTTCTTCAAGAAAGAGTGGGAAATAGTTGAATAGATATCAGGCCTTGCTAATTATGATGTGAAGTCACAGTTCTTTGGTATTAGGATGGAGGATGACTTAAGCTTTACGAGTAATAGAATGATTTCCTGTTAAGAATAAATGTATTACTGACCAAAATATATAGAGTACAAAAGGAATGCTAGTACTAGTATAACTCTAGTCTGGTCAACAAATCTATCTAGAATCAAATCAAATCAATCAGATACTTGACTTATTCTAACACCATCCCTCAAGCGAAGCG